>JAOYSI010053332.1:11295-25324 GCA_025775065.1 Hiodon alosoides
TAGGTGTCAGTGTGACACACACTTTGCCTCTCACTTCCTGGCCTGACTAGGTGTCAGTGTGACACACACTTTGCCTCTCACTTCCTGGCCTGACTAGGTGTCAGTGTGACACACACTTTGCCTCTCTCTTGGCTGCCCTGTTTCCCTTCCTGGCCTGACTAGATGTCAGTGTGACACACACTTTTCTGGGTGTTGCTCCGGCGAGGAACATGCGGTCGTTGTTTGTAGAAATGACTGGTTAGGGGTGATCTGGGATTTCTAGCCCCAGAACGATTGCAGCCTGTTCAGGATGGACACAACGATGACGGTGGTTCTGCTATAGTGCAATTCGATTAGTGGTTGCGAGACGGTTCTGAGAATCACTTTTGCTTTTTTTTAGAGAGCTGGATAGTCACATGATATGAATACTGTTGAAAACAGGCAACTGGTTGCAGGAGTTCACTTAGTAATGTCTTACTTTAAAAGAAAAACAAGAACTGGTACTTTCTTACAAAAGGCTGAATTTCAAAGAAAATGGAACATATGGTTTTTTTATGTCTACAGATTTTTTGCAGGGTGGTCGTTTTTTTTGTTTTTTTTCTAAAATTTAAATGTGTTTTTCACCTCCTTTTCCTTCTTCCTGCAGTGTCGGATGGTGTGCGAGGGTGTGTCTGCAGATACCATGTACGACGTCCTTCATGATATCGAGTACCGGAAGAAATGGGACGCTAACGTGATCGAGACCTTTGACATCGGCAAGCTGACTGTCAACGCTGATGTTGGCTACTACTCCTGTAAGAGAGACGCTCCCACACACATTTAGACCCTTACAATGGCAGCATTGCCTTCTTGTCCTTACCTGCGTATTAAAGGGGGTGGTGCTCCTGTGTCTGCTTAGGGAAGTGTCCCAAGCCCCTGAAGAATCGTGATGTCATCACCCTGCGCTCCTGGTTGCCTATGGGAAGCGACTACATCATCATGAATTACTCCGTCAAGCACGCTGTGAGTCATTTCAACGGAGGGTTTGGCGTTTCTTCACTGCCTGCTGGGTTAAGAATTCAGGGTAATGGAGGCTGGGAAACATCGAATGCAGTCTGTTCTAATTCTTTAATGATTCATTCTGATCGGGTTGCTCCACTCTTACTGCCAGTGCTGGAATCTGAGAACTTTATTTGTGGGAAGATTCATTGCATTTTTATTTTGAAGAAATAAGAGGAGCTTAGTAGAAACATTCTCACTTGTGACGTAGGTTTTTTTTGGTAAAATCTTTTTACCATGCCACTAATCTGTCCTGCCATTTTTACTGGGGGTTTTCTTTTTATTCTATTTTATAAGGAAAATAAAGTTTTGGTCTCCACCAAGCTGATTTGACCTGCCTCAGGTCTTATTGCTTATTGTCTCATTGTAATATGTTTGAGAAAACGACAGTAGTTTCACCACCGCTCAATAAGTTCTGAAACTTTTGTGTGAGATGCTTGTGGTTAGAAAGTTAATATTGACACCCAGTCAGGGAACTAGCCCTGTAAATGTGTAACTAAAATGAAGGGCTTGGCAGTAATAAACGTCAGCAGGGGGAAGGGAATCTGCTGATTTAAATAATGAATTGGGTATAATAGTTTTCACTGAGGAACTGTCAAGGCTCTCACGCCATACTAAAGTACATAAACGGGGAGAAGTTCTCCCTCCATCTCCTCACCCAATTAGCACTTGATCGTGGAGCTTTTGAAAGGTACCAGGACTTTTTTTCTTTTCTTTTCTCAGGGCTTAACTGATGGTTGTCTCCAGTCATATTTGGCTGTGGCATCTGATTGAAAGCCCTCCGTCAGGTTGATAAATTACATCTTTGTCTAATCTGGAAAAGGAGCAGACCACCCTTGCATTCTGACCTCTGCTTAAAACCGATACTTTATAAAGGGATTTTTTTAAAATCCGTTTATAAATGTATAGGTTCACTAATTTTCTCTGGTTTTTACTCCCACTCTGAGCAATTTACTTGTTCGTTAGGAGAGATGTGGATTTCCCTTCACCTCACATGGCCCCAGCTGAAATGGCTTAATTTGACCTGACCCGATTATCACTAATAACATTCCTGTGTAATTAGCCGTTAGCAGAGTCCTCATCAATATTGCAGCGTAGAAATGAGTTTGAAGGTTGTACTTCTGGCTAGGCAGCAGGATGGGAGAGTTGGTCTCCTGCCAAGGTAAACCATGGAAACGGAACGTGCAGCGTATTTTAAAAAGCAGAACATGTCTTTTTTCCCCCCTAATATGATCATTACTTAGCATAGCATTGTGTTTTAATGTCAAATGCTTCCGTGCTTTGTGGAGTGACGAGTGACAAAAGACGAAGCTGAAGAACACAGCCCTCATTCGTTTTGTGATTGGTTCCCACAGAAATACCCTCCAAAGAAGGACATGGTCCGTGCCGTTTCTATCCAGACGGGCTACCTGATCCAGAGTAATGGACCCAACAAGTGTACACTCACTTACCTGGCACAGGTGGACCCCAGAGGTAAAGCACTGCTTACACACAACCAAGTGGCAGCATAGATTTAGCCATTTTAAAAAAAAATGATTTGTTTTCCATCTGTGACTTGGGCATTCAAATGAATGGGCATTTTAAAGGACACTGCAAATGTCAGTGAGTGCCATTCAATTTTGGAAAAAATTCCTATTAAGTTAACTATGTGAAAATGAGTCTTTTTGCAGTTTATTTTACAGCTGCTTGTTTTCCCAGCTGGTACAAGTACCATTTTGTAGTTAATCTAACTAGTAGTTTTCCAACCTGTATAGTGGTATAGGTTTTACTGCCTGTTTACCTGTTGGCTTGTGTCTAAAATGGGGTTTTGGGATTCTTTTGTGGTCAACTGTGTTCTGTAGCATCCAGCACCGGTCATGGACCTATTCTTTTTAACCTTGGATAGGGCCATGGATATTTAATCTCCTCTACTGATTTAATCAGAAACATTCCCATTTTGGTAGGCAATGCCCAGGGAGCTCAGCACCATATATTTATAGTAGAATTATTTTTATCTTCTGAGCATCATCATATAAGTATCTGAGCCTCCATCATGTAAGTACAGGCACTCCCCTCTTCCAGACCACAAAAGATGTTTCGTTTTCACCCCCAGGTTCTTTACCCAAGTGGGTCGTCAACAAGTCTTCCCAGTTTTTGGCTCCCAAAGTGAGTACATTCCAGCCTTTGTGGTTCTTCTCATTCTGTAAGTGCTCTGCTCAAAACCTGCACCTCGTGAAGATTGTTTGGCCTGTAACGTGCATAAAGTCCACACCATGTAGTATGTTTCCGCATATATAGATAAGATTTGTAAAACGTTAATGCTAAGTTTAATTTTTTTTTAAAAAGGTGGGTGTCTCTACCTTGTGCGAGAGAGAACACGGTTCTCTTAAAGGTATAAATCTGTGTTGAGCTGCGCCGTTGAATAACTGGAGTGACATTTTTTTGAGTACTTCCTTTCGTATGGGTTTATGCAACGTTTTTCGCTACGCTCGCGTTTGCTGAATTAGGCCAGGCAGTCTCACGGGAATGCATTTAAAAGTGCTCTAACAGAGCTTTATACTCTGATTACTTGTCTAAAAATATCTTCATTCCATTGAGAATGTGTGCAGTATTTTGTAGTGTATTTTGACAATGCTTCTTTTCAACTTTTCCAATATGTTTGTCACCTGGGTATAATTACTCGCAAACAAATGGTGGAATATGAGCAAATTTTTTCTACCTTATGTTAACTGTGAAAATTGGATTCCTTTAACTAACTTCAACTCGGTGAGTTTTTGTTGATGGAGTGATCTGTACGTGGTTACCTGCCAGGATTTCGCATTCTAAGGCAGAGTAGAAGAGCAAAGGGGTCTTGTGACAGCAGCCAGAATACTCCCTGGTAGCAGTGATTTAACCCAGGACTGAACCCTAGGGCTTTTTCATTGAAAAATAAAGTGAAAAAAGTATGTAAGGGGTGATTTGCATTAGATTTGAGTGTATGCACTGTGATATAACTCTTAATGTTTTACGTGCCTCTCGCAGGCAATGAAGAAGATCTGCAAGGCTTGCCTGAAGTACCGGGACTGGAAGCAAAAGCACAACCCCGGATACAAACCCTGGCTCTTCCCAGAGCAGAACCGTCTCTCCAGCATCTCTCTCTCTG
The DNA here is from genome assembly GCA_025775065.1 of Hiodon alosoides. Classification (NCBI taxonomy): domain Eukaryota; kingdom Metazoa; phylum Chordata; class Actinopteri; order Hiodontiformes; family Hiodontidae; genus Hiodon; species Hiodon alosoides. The sequence continues at coordinate 15,434 of JAOYSI010053332.1, forward strand.
AGCTCAGCATCCAGCATGCCGATTCCCTGGAGAACATCGACGAGAGCGGTCTGAGTGAAGCCAAGGAAGAAAGGGCGGAAGTCAGCGATGAGGAGGGAGTCAACTGAGACTGTCTCTTTTACACACACACACACACACACACACACAAACACACTGCTTCTCACTCACCCATAGAATCAAAGACTAGCCCGGGATGTCTGAGTTAGTGTCCTATAGACACACACACACACACACACACACACACACGCACTGTGAAACAGTTTTCTAAATTAAGAAATGCATTCATACAAATGTACTCTGAATGAAAATGCAGAAATCCAGATGGGGCTGTGCGTTTGAGGTCTGAAAATGCCCCAGTGTGTACACAAAAGCCTTCTGTATGACCTGAAGTGAAGGTGCACAGGGCTCTACCCATGGGGACACACTTGCGCGTGTGCCCTCTGGCCCTCTGCCGAATGAGTTCTGTTGCCACCTCATTAGATTGAGGTTGCATTTCTGTTTTGTGGGTTCCTCACATTCCAAGTGTTCCGATGAAGCTGCCTTTGGAACCGTTTGTCACACCAGTCAGGCCTGATCCTACACGACAACCAAATATCAGCTCAACCACAATCCTACGAATGTTTACGTTGCGATTCTTAATAGCTTTATCCATTAAGCCCTCTCTGAAAAACAGAATTTTCTTTTCCTTTTACCAGGTGGGGGGGGGAAACCCTTATTGTATTTACTTGCTGAACAGTAGACACCCACCCTAAACCCCCCTCCAAGAAGCATCTTGGTTTGTTTTTCCTGCTCATGCATTTAAACAGCCATAGGATGCTTCCTAATGTCTAACTTGACTCATAAACACATGTAAAAGATGCCATCTTCATCCAAGTCTGCTTTCTGTTAAATACAGTTGTATGAATGTACGTTAAAAATACACTATTTACGTTGAAGGTTTTGAGGTTTGATTCATTTTGTCTTCTGCTGGAAAAATTAACAGCCATTGCATTGCATTTGAAAGAATACCAGGGGGATCTTTATTTTAGCATGTGTAAATTATCTTGAGACCAAGGTTCTTTTATCTTACTTTGCCTTTTAGTAATAGGGAAGGTCTGAATTTTCGCATTCTGATCTGAGCAAGGGTGTGCAGACAAAAAGGCTGACGCAACATGCACTCCCAGGCTGTGACAGAATTACAGTAATCTCCTGGTCCCCTGCTATCTCTATTATATGAAGGTTGAAAGTAGTTCTCAGACCTTCCCTGTGAAAAGGCACCAAAAAGCTGAAAATAAGTTGCCCTGAGGATAGAGACTTTGGATGGCTTGTCAGGTTGGTGATGAACAGTGGCAAGCCAGTGGAGCCATAATAATGTAGGACCATCTAAGTTATCAGTCACCATCCTCAGTTTGATTGGTTTATTGGTTCCCTATATAGCCACTTCACCAGCCAATGGAGCTGCAAGAAAAATGTAGCAGCCTGTATCATTGAAAGGTCAGTCTTTAAATCAAAGCTCCCTGTACGTACTTGCGCTTGGAGGAAAGCTTGAATAACGGCACAGGTATTTTCCTGTTGCACAATAAATGTAAAAAAAAAAAAAAAAAAACGTGAAGGAACGTCCTCGGGTTTTAAAGTGAAGCCCCTCTTCCTATCTGTCATACGCAATAATTAATAGTCAAAATAGTCTGCTTGGTCTGTCATTCTTGCTTTCGTAATGAAATTAAAAAGAAGGTAGCAGGCAGATTAGGTATGCTGGCCTACATTATAAGTTTGCATGTGGTGCTCACATTTAATTGCATATCATTAAAACTGCATGGATGTGTTTTTTTTCACATCTTCCAGTTAAAACACAGCCTTCTCAAAATAGTTTAACTTTGAACAAATATTAACTTTTATGCAGCATAAATCTTATTTTAACAATGTTTAGGCACAATTAATGGAGCAGTTTACTTGATGTTACTTTGTTTCCTAATGGGGCTTAAACAAAGGTTCACTCTAATGGGTTATTTCCTTTTGAGAACCCAGAACTCTGAGTAGTTATGCCAAATCGCACAGGAGTGTTTGGTCACAAGAGCACACCTTCATTTGCTTCATTATGTCTCCACAGGAAGCGTGACTCTAGAGATTGCCTCTGAAAGAGGTGCATCTCGGGAACAGAGGACCACTTTCCCCTCCGCCTCTACCTCCTTAAATTTCTTGAGAGAAGTTTTACTGTTGCATGTTATTATTTTTAAATTGTCATTGGTTCTTGTAGAGATTGTTGTTGATTCAGTCAGTACTAGCATAGTGGACTGTCACTCTCCAGAACCAGGGTATGGTAACATTGGTCTGAATATTCAGTTTATATGGGAACCTCAAAAGTGCTAAACTTTCATTACTTCAGGAGGGTGGCCTTTATTACACTCTCAGAATCTGTTTGGTTTTAAATAAGTTTTTAACTTAATCCTTTTTTATTGAAATAATCTTGCTCTGAATAATTGGATTGACCTTTTCAAAACTAAACTTCAAATTTGTACCGCTGTTTATTGGCTAGGTGAATTTTTTCCAACAAAGTATCAGCAACAATTTTAAAGCTTCTTCAAGTCCTTTCTTTGTGCTTTACTGAATATTCCTGAAGAGGTCGGCCACAAAATGACTAACCCAACCAGCTTCGCCACCCCAGGTTGCCATAGCAACTATGCTTTGCAGCAGATCGTTTAATGTTGATTCTTTTAGGTGAGGAGATCTAGCATTGGCATAGGTGTTTTTGTTTTAAAAATCTCATAAGATGGACAGAAGGCTGAAGGTTTAGTGTGTGGAACCAGGCATAACCGTCTTCTTGCCTGTGGTGCGTGCTTAATGACAAATGCTTTACTTTTGCAGGTCATTGTTAGAGCCCAGTTACTGTTGACTGCTTTTGAGAATCAAAGAGCGACGATTGTGTGATTGTGATAGCAGTCTGATTAAATCAATTCTTCGCTTCAAGGAGAACGAAGTGAAAAGCATGGATGCAGTTTTTACTCCAGAGTAGGACATACACTTGTATACGAGGGGTTCGAGTCTTTGTGGTTCTCAAGGTTGCACATTACCCACCTAAAACCAGATCTTTTGTGATCCACATCACTTCATCAAGGATAATAATAAAGTATAATTACTTAACAAAGATTGTGTGACTAAGCACCGACAAGACAGACAGTTGATAAAACTCAGATAAAACGTTTTGCTTTAATTTGCAATTGACTTTAGTGTTACATTAGCCACTGCTGTTATAGACCACTGCAGTTTATTATTGTACGTTCGGGGTCTTTAATCTCACAAGGAATGGGCCGAAAACAAATCCTAAACTTATAATTCCAACGGCCAACCTGAAAAGCACCATTTAAACTAAATAACGTCAAACAATGCCCCACTATAAATTTTCCGTGAGGGACTGAGGCTGAACAAATAGAAAACCGGAATTGTAATGGACTTCGTTCATCAGTACTTAGCATTGCTTCACGTTTAAGGCCTCTACTATTTTTTCATTAGTATTTATGTGGTTAGTGTGGTCTTCCAGCTGCACTTACTGTGAGGTTCATTTCTACTGTCTAAAAAAAGGTATTGCTTCTCTGGTCTCCCTCCCTCTCCCCGTGTTTGTGACGGGGTTTGTGTGCACGCAGAGCAATGGGCTGCCATATCTCGTCTCTCATTTTATTTTCTCATCTCAAATCCTGAATCTAAGAAACATGTACTAGGACTTGGTAACCTTACCCTAAATATCGAAAGGCTGTAGACTACTGTTGCATTGCATGGTACTAATAAGAAAGAACAAAATAAAAACTGTGACAATGATAGTAAAACTGACGAAATCTGAAAAAGGCATAAATTCATTCACACCCTTTTAACACAACCGTTCTGATGGACAGTGCCTTAAGTACATCGGTGCGGGCTAGGCTACCTTGAACAGTGCTTTGTCGCTCCCTTATGGCCGAAACTAGTTTTTCAAAAATAAAAAAAATAAAACGACTAAAAGGATATTTATCCTCATGATGTATCTGCGCTGCAAACGCGCTAATACAGTTATAATTTTACAGTATATAAAAGCATACACTTTAAGTAAATATATCTAACCTAATGGAGTAACCTTCAGTTACCGCGAATCTGGTTTCAAATGAATGAGTGATTAATGTATCCGAGGACACACGAGAACAGGCTAAAAGTTTTCCCCGACTATCAATTCAATTCGATTCAGTCACGTGACGCTTGCGGAAGCTTCTTTTTAGAAGGAGGGGAGACTTCTATTAAAATAGTTCCCTCTAAAGAATATGTCATACGTGAGTGCTCAGTGGATTTAAAAAAACATTTAGGTAAGCATTAGAAAAGGTAAGAATATTTTTGCTCAGACGTTATTTTGTTTTCATTAAATGATGATACCGCAATGAAAGAAAAGCGAAGAATTTTAAATTACGAATGGTAATTTCACAAAGAAAATTGACTGCCAAACTCTTAGTCGAGCTATTAACTACAGTAACATTATGGAATTATTTTGAAATTCTTGCAAGATATATTTCGTTAGTTAGTCATGTACGTACTTTGATATATGCTCCCAATATAAATTACTAATAAAATAGTCTCGTTTGGTTCTTTTAGTAAAAAAACGTAAATCGTTTCAATAGGAATTTTCAAATGTAATTTATCGTAATTTGCCAAGTTTTATTTTTAAAATTAATATGTTCATCCCCTTCTAGTTTATTTTGAACATGCAATTGAACTAGTCCAGCGGGAACGTTGACGCAGTTTACGCAATAGTGTATTTGCTACAGACTTTTTTTCCTCGTGTGAAAATGTATATAATGTTGAACCGTTTCGTGGTTAATGCATGTGGATAAAAAACTTAGACCAACAGTTTGCAACTCGGAAGGGTGTGTGGAAAAGTAGATATGATATATTGTTCAATGTTTCTGCAGTGTGATCTTTTTCAATTTGGGAAGTTTCGTACAAATGGATATGAATAAGACGCATGCACATCCTTAAATACATTTCAATAAAACTGTTTTGTGTAAGAATTATAATTTCGCCATCCCTGTATTGGTCCGCTTAGCGTCATGACCGCATTACCACCTCAGGGTGTGCATTAATTTTAAAGAATTCAACAGTCTGTAGTAATTTATTACCTACGTAAGGACAAATTCCGCACACCGGCCCACCTCCCAAGGTACTCCAGTGTGACGCACCACACCGTTTGCTCTAAGATGCAAAGCCACATTCTCCTTCTCCGTCATACTTGTTTACTACCTTGTTACGTAGCCTTAACAAAAGGCATTTGGTTCCTGTGTCTACCATATAGTTTTTCAAATTTCGTCTGTGCCTTAGTAAATGTACTTTGGGCCCCTCTCACCCTCGTTATGGCGATGTTTGGTTGATACCATTTCAGAGCAGTTAGGGCACCTATAGGTTATTGGTGGAGCTACGAAAAAAGAAGTAATGCCTGGAATAATTTCACAAGAATAAGGAAAAACTGTTCTGCCTGGACTGCCCAAGTTGTTAAAGAGTTGTTAAAGAAGGCTAAAGAAGTGCATCAGAAATTACCAAGATACTGGCAAGCTGTTATAAAAGTTTGATTTAAAGTTTATCGCTAAGTGACTTGGCTTTGGTGAGTTATTATCATCAGGCAAACATTACATAATAGCGGAAAGCTTGAGTAAGGCCGGTTGGGTTGTCGTAATTTGGCAATGCATTTTTTTGTAAGCTTTGATGACTTGGTAGTCAGCAGCAAGAAGACGACAACTGCGGCATCTGGGGCGAAGATGTTGCCGGTTGCAGAAGGGGTACCCTAAATTTCACTGCACTCCACTGCTAAAATTGGTATCCGCATTGTTATCCGAATTTTGTCCTGACGAAACGTTTGACTCAGTTAAGCGTTATTAATAATAGAAAAAAGCATGTAGGTTCTCTGGCCAGTCTCAAAAAGACTCCTTCGTCAGCCCTTGACAGTGCCTTCACACCTTCACCAGCCCTTGACAGCTCCTTTACTCCTTCATCAGCCGATTAAAGTGTTCCCCTTCGTTGGTTCTGGCTGCTTCACCGATGCCGAAGCCTCCGCTGTAATGGTCATCGCGACGTCCCTCAATAGGGTCTGACAAAAACGGTCCCCAAAACCAACCCATCCAGCCACTGGGTTCCACTTTTTCCTCTCTAAATGCCCACTCCGGCACACAGAGGTCTATGCCAATCAATTTCTTCCCATCTGGCATCAACCCAAATAAAACGTAATAATAAATACTGTGGGCCACACCAAAAAAACTAGGGCTAGAATCCCACTTACAGGCTGACATAAAACTGGGTTTAGACTTCCAGAAAAGAAGATTCTAACACTAGAATTTAATTAAAGCAAAGCTACTCAAATGTTCCAGACCAGTGCTACAAATCTCCTTAGTTTCTACACCTGGTTTAAAATTGAGTCTTACATGAGTAAATAGGCACAGCTAAGAACGTTCCTTTTAAGAAATCAATTAAGCAAATTACATTGAGTAGTGGTAATTAAAGAAACAAAATAGCAAATGTTTTAACAATAAAATCTATTTACAAATATATTGTCCCAGTCAACGGCTTCTCTTCCAAAGAAGGAGGAAGTTGTGAACAAAATATTATTAGTTTTTTTATTGAAATATACTTTGGTTTTATGGTTTTATTTAAGCTTGTTAGGACTATTACACAGTTAAGCGAAGAAGATTAACAACTGAGGTTGGCTTCTATAACTCGTCTGTTGTGGTCTTTGTGATAGACACTGTATTATTTGCTTCCATGCACATATATATATATATGTATATGTATGTATGTGTGTGTGTGTGTATATATGTTCTGTTTGTTTTCTTCCACCCTCTCTGCCTTTCTCATGCATATACCTGTTCAGATTTTTAGCCTTGCCCAGCGCCGAGTCTTGAGTAACACATGAAGGACCAACATTCTTTGTCTATATAAAGTAATATATACAATATAAATATAAAGCCTTCGTCTTTGACACTCAGTTTCCCAATAATCCACTGTTTAATGAGAGGAATGTTTTTACTGATTGTTTCCTCAGAATAGCATGCCCCAGCGTAGTGAGACTTTTTTTTCTTTTAGTTTTATGTCCTTCCTCTGCCTTGAAATCCACAGCTGTGATACTTCTTAAACCCTTGATTCGCTCCAGTCATGTGATTTACCAGTGATTTCTGAGAAATGGGAGGAAGGCTTGGAGTGCTCACCCCCCCATAGCCACAACCCTGGCCTAGAGTGTGTCTTTTGCCTCAACTTTTCCTTCCAAGAACAAGGTGAGGAAGTTCTCAGGCACCTGATTCTCAGGTAAGCGTTAAACTTCCACTTTTGCTTCTCCAGACGCTGTAACGGACAGGGCCACCACTGTCAACGTTGTGGTGAGGAGGAGGGGAAGAGAGAAGGCTCCAGCACCGAGGAGGAGCAGCTGTCGTGCAAATGGCCATGTAGTGCACTGCTTATCAGTGCCTACGTTGAACCGCTCACATGACTCACAAACTGGCCATCAGAGAACTGGGGCACGCATGCATACACCACACCACACACACACACACACACAGTGGAGGGTGGGAGGTTGCTGGTAAATGAGCCTGCGTTCCCTCATCCTGAGATTGGGAGTCGTCTTGATAAGATTAAGGGTGTTTCTGTATAGACAGCTGGCCGCGTTCACCTCCGCACTGAGATAACCAAAACGCCTCACAAGAATCAGGCACCACACTACACCACAGAAGCTCAGAACCAATGTTTCTCCATTGGTCCCGCATTCTCCCAGTGATTCCTTGTCATGGCGCTCTGTTGGCAGGGCACACCCCCCCCCCTTTCAGGTGAAACAGCTGAATTTTGCCCCACACCACATTTAGACCTGCCCAAATCACAGTTGAGTTTGCACAAGCAAGCAAGAGGATTTTTGTGTCTCCCACTAAAAGATTGTGAATGAATTCTGTCACTTAGCTGAGGCCTAAAGAAAATCCATAGAGCGGCTCACTTACTGGGGCCCAGCGGGTGAATGAAAGGAAGGAGACCATGGACCATTTTGCACAAGCAGCTGGAAGCCTCCCAGAACGCCACACCCGATGAGCATGATAAGTACTACAGTAAGGTGTGGATAAACAGACTGCTGAGCTGGCTTTTATAGCCCTGCCACTGTTTGAATGTCAGCAGGGCGGTTTTTTTTGCACATGGGGGAAATGGACTTTGAGGCTTCAGTCTGTTCGCCTGCGAGGCGGTGAAAGCAATGCCTGTCCGTGCTGCGCCTGGATGTACTGTTTTATTGTGCTTGGTTTTGTGTGTGCTTCCTCATACTCTAGCACTTCACACTTGGCACTGTATCGTTTTGGTTTATGAAACAGCACTGCTTCCTTCCGGTGGCTATTCTTTCTGCACACATATTTCTACACGCTTATTTTTCTCAACAAAGCCCGTCAACATAGTTTGTTCTGGTTAGCCCTGATCATCTATGTATGCTGCCACAAACTGAGGAAATTTGGGTTGGCTTTATCTGCGGTTGCTTTGTCCAAGGCAAGCAGCGTCGCAGTGGCACTCCGTCTCTGACCTGCACTCTTTTAGCAGCACCTGGGTCCGGATGCTGCCGGCTGCCTCCATGTCTTTTCTCACATCGACATGGCAACACTTTGACTTTCTGCACAATCGTCAGTTAGCTTTTGGCCAGGGTAGCACAAGATCAAGCTCAGAAACTCACGGCGGAACGTATTGCGTTCTTCATTTTCCTAGGCAATGATTATGGTGAGGTTGTATTTGAGGTTTTCATTTCAAGTTCTGTGGCAAGTCAAAATGTGGTTTTGTTTTCCTTCTGGTCGTTACACAACCTACCTAATATAAACATGAACTACAATTACAACTATGCTGACACTGGCAACCAATAGAACACACAATACCTGGGCTTTAAATAAAGGTCATTTCCAAATTTTCAATTGCTAACAAGCATCGGTCAATACTGAAGCCATTTTTTCAAAACTCTTCATACAGTCTGCATTACCAATATGCATCTTGGCCAAACAGTTAATCTCACATTAGTTCAATTATCATTGAAGGATGCACATCTCACCTGTTGGTACGCCTGAGAGAGAAGGGTACTTTAGCGCTGGAACTACCCTCTCTATGGTTCTAAACTTCCTGCGGGGATCCTCTGCTCTCGTTGAGGAGACACGATTTTGCTGTGCCATTGGGCTCACGTCCCAAGGTTTGGTAATATGTCTCAAAGACAAGTTCTATTAGCGGCAAAATTTTGTTGTATGGGAAATGTTTGGCCACTACTAATACAAACTATTGACAAAATGCTGTTAGGTCGATATTACGACATGTAAGTTTTGAATTAAAGATCTGTTAGCTACATCAATTAGGCCAGATTTCTATAACAAAAGCCCCCCTCCAAAAAAACTTATTTTATGGTCATATGTGACAGTCGGTAGGGTAATAGCTGTGTATGAGCTGTTCTAGTTTGTGTTGTTGTTGTTTTGTTTTATTCATTCACTCACATGAACGTGGCAGAGCTGAACCAATAATTAAAGGTTGAAACCATGATGCCACTGTGAAGCCTAGAATTAGGCACTGGCATGCAAACAAAGCATATTCTGTAACCCTTTATTCTTGTAGCTTAATACAATGTTTGCAGATTTCTGTCGCTTGTGTTTCTGAACAAATGTAAACTTCCCAAAAGCTAGTACATAACTCCCAAAACATGTCCAAATGTTCATAACATTCGTAAATAACCTTTTTTTCACATTGCCGGATCTATGTAAAAAGTACAAAATGTATTATCACTGCTAATACAAAATATTAGCTGTAATAATAGCTTTCCAGCTTCCCACAATCGCCCACAAGCCAAGCATCTGTCCATCTCAGTGTCAACATGGAAGGTCCAAACCCCATTACCTTTTTGTCTTGTCATGGTTTGCGATT
>JAOYSI010053343.1:0-25317 GCA_025775065.1 Hiodon alosoides
CATGTAACTTTGTATTTGTTGTGCCTGCTTTCTGTTTTCCTTTCATTTGTCCCCCCGCTGTTTATATATATATATATATATATATATATATATATATATATATATATATAAAATTGCTGCAGAACTAGAAAGTACGGGTAGTCAGGTACTAATCTGTTTCAAATAAATCTGCATGATTGGTCCGGTTCCAGACCAATAGCTGTTGATGCGAGTCCAATTAACTTTAATTCAGTGAGAACCAAGCTCAGTAATTTAACTGTTCTGTCATTTTGTGTGGGTTCATTGTTTGATTAGCATTCTACCCCTTGATATTCATTTGGTTCTACAGCCTTGACTGCACTTCTTATGTTTTGGTGCCGTTTGCTTCAAAAGACGGCCGGGTTCTGATTAACTGAATAACAACTGTTTACAAAGCGGTTTACCTGCTGCCCCCTCTAAACATAACAATCATTTTCTATTTTAAGAGAAGAGAGAATACTGAGGATGCTGCACATCGAAATAATCTGAAGTTGTTGCCATGACGCAAAAAACGCTGTGATACCCATAGGGTTACTCAGCGTGGAATCAAAAATATCATCCAGATGCAGAGCATACGGTCTGTGCAAAAGCAATAAAGCCCATCTTCTGTCCGCCCCATCGCCCCGCGCATGTGACACATCAATCTGTGACAGCGCATGAGGGTTTTTTTCACTTCAGCATTTCATCTGGTACACAGCAAAGAGGATGCTACCCCAATGCATGGTCAAAACTGGAGTGCATCCTGTGCTGCTCACACCTGGGGAAAAAACTGTCCAGAAGGTGAAATGCAGAAGAGCCCAGCTTGGGTATGCCGAAAGTGGTCAAACACCAGTAAGAAACACATAAACCGTTTTGGGATGAAATCTCCCATTTAACTTTATATTTAAACAAGTTCTGTCAATATGCACTATTAGATTCTGGTACTGATGCCTGTATAGAGTAAGGAAATTATATAATTCTGCCAGCTTCATTAATTTAATATTTTGAAGGCTCTAATTTTACAACCTCTCAGTCAGGACGACTTCTGCTTAGTGAATTTGAGTAAAAGCACATTTGCATTACACATTTCAGATGAGCTGTCACCAGCCCTGGTTAATCACCTCTCTGATTTAGGCAACATACCGCCCCTCATTGGAGACCAGACATCTTTGGTGTTGCCTGTCATCAAGTCCACTGGGCTCCCTCACGGCAACTTCAAATTTGATACTTTACTTTTTTACACAGCAGGATTTTCACAGAAGCAATTAAAAGTCACAATCAATGCTAAACAGCTCCTCCCTTCCCAGGGTATACATACACCACCCTGTGGTTAAATACAAAGTTTTGCAGCTATTATGCCATGCACCGCTGACCGCGATGATCACAGATGACGCCTATGCTTGACGCATGCATTTGTAAAAATCAGGCTCCTGCTTCTTTGGCTTGTATGGGTCTAAAAACACCATTTGATAGGCCTGTATGAGTCAAAAAATATATAATTTGTTTAGCCAGCATGTGACAAAGACCGCACCTTTCATTTTGCCTGGCCAGGTCAAGAGCCTTTGGGGTTGCAATGGCAGGCTTTCTTAAAGTTGCTAACCTTTTTTCTTAATTTGGTAAGTCTGAGAAACACTACTCATGCAGGGGGCCCCAGTCTGGTTCGTAGGGCCAAAGTGTTTGCTGGGTTTTGGTAACTCCTAAGCAATTAACCCTAACCTTTGCACTTCACAACTACACGTCAAACCATTTGAATGGGGGATACAATGAGCCAATGGCAGGAATCGGCCGCTATTTTGAGAGTGACTTCATCAACCATGGCGGACTCATCCTCACTGATGGTTTCTAGGGCTGGCTGATTAAAGCAAGCATTTAGACTTTCATTAGACATCTGGATGTGGTATGAAAAACTATCAGACAGATGAAGCTGTGAGTCTATAATCACTGAAGTGAAGGAGTAGCGCTCACAGATTTCTTAGCATTAAAAATGGCTTGTATTTTTCAGTTTTTTCAAAACAGTCCTCTATTTAATTGCACCACTTCTATCTAAAAGAACATTTAATTAACCCATTTTTGAAAAGACCATTTGGACTAAGTACAACTGATTAAACGCTTCTCATTTAAAAACCATTGTGCGCAACTCTCAAAGTGCTGCATCATTGTCAAGCAGGAAAGCGTATGACCTAGGTGTAGCCCCTAGGTAACGTTGGAAGGACAAAAGCAGATGGAGTAGAAAAAAAGGGCAAAGAAAAAATTAAATAGCCAGGTTTTTACTGTCACTGGGGTCACCTCTAACAAGAAACTAGCGGAGGAAAGTACATTCCAAATTGGTTTCAGGTAGAAATGTAAATTTAACTGAAGGACAAATTACATGTGACAGTTGGTCAAACAACGTCACCGAATTGTGTCAAACTGAATTTTATTAACTGGTCATTTGTTCTTTTTTTACATTGAAGAGTTAAAAAATGTGGATTAAATTGCTGATTTATTAGGTCAGTTTATCAGGTACCTCAACCAGTTAACAAAAATTGATCACTACTACAGACAGTGGTCATGTGGTCATGGCAATTTGGGGAGTCATGTGGTCATTGAACAGACTATTACGAAGATGCAGTGTAGATGTGAGTGAAGGTTCCTTGAAGGTTTTAAAACTTACCAGAACTCTAATGTCACAAACCACCACAGATGAAGTTTTAATGATATTAATTAATAATTATAATAATAATTATTATAAATTATAAATATGTATAATTAATAATAATAACAATAATAATAATAATAATAATAATAATTGATTTAAATATTGGACAATAGCTAACAAGAGTATCTAAAGGAATTATCTCAATCTTGGCATTCCTTCTGAGCTCCAAGTCGTTCCTCCAATCAACAATTTAAAATGATGTGCTTGTATGAGTGAAATCCTCATTCGGGAAGAGAGTAAAGGACATCTGAGATTATGGTTAAAGATTATTTACCAAGATTGCATCCATGTCCATCAATAGAAGTTTAAGGTCAGACAAATTATGATCTGTGCAAAGATGTTGATGTAGCCTACTCATTTATTTTGTCTGGGTGGGGGTTAGAGCATTGAGTATTTACATCTCTCTAAGGTAGCAACCCCAGGCTGGCTAGCTAGTCCGAGTTGGCCAAGATGGATAGTATTTATCAAGAATTGATTAATTTTGGGAAAGTTGTCCTAATCTTCATTGGCCAAGGTTTGTGTTATTTTGCGAAGAAAATAAGCACATTGGTATATGTTCAACAGCCGTTTTGTCCACATGCGAAGGTTAAACAGTGAAGAAATTATGCCATTTGCCTCCATCATATCACATGACTGCAAACTTATTTGACACGTTATTAGCAACTGGTAAAAACCTGTTTCCACTGACCAAACCGAAATATCCACGCTGACTACGGACAGGCAGAGAGGCCAAAAAACAGATAACAAAGCATGAAACAGGAAGAGGAAATCTGTGATCAGTTGTAGTTAACACATCGTAGTTATCACATCGAGCTAGTTAACTATTTTATTCAAATTTGAGTCACCGGAAAACCAAAAGGTATCCAATTAGAGTTATTATAAATGAAAGGCACCAATTCTGATGTATCCTAGAATCACATGAACAAAAACAAAGCTAGAATTTCAACACAAATTAATTCTGAAACAGGAAGCACTAAATATAATTAAGAAATGTAACGTTACTGTGTTGCTGCTGTAGCCCAGTTGTTGCCATTGAACAGTTAATGACGCGCCATCAGCCGCATGTGTGGTCAATAGCGGGAAAAGATAATGAGTATGTTATTGTGCTAATTACAAACCCTTCGCAGAGCACAGCAATCAAATAAAAACCACACATTTTTTGTAAATGTCCCTATGTTTTCCATAGATGGTAACATTAATCTTAATATATATTTTTTATATCCATATGTGCATAAATGTACATCTGTTCATGTAGATATTGATATACAGTACTGAGCAAAAGTCTTGGGCACCCTAGCTTTTTTAAACAAATGTAGTCTTTCAAGTTTATTTTTTGTCTTTCAAGTTATTAGTGTGTCAGTAGAAAAAAATATTTTTAGATGACCAAACATTCATTTTCTGAAAGAAGAACAAGGAATTCTGCCATAGATGGTATGGTTTCCACAGAGCCCTGATCTCAACATAATCGAGGCTATTGTGATTACCTGGACAGACAGAAGCAAGGCAGAAAGCCAAAGTCTGTAGAAGTACTGTGGCAAGTTCTCCAAGATGCTCGGATACCTGCCAATTGTTAATAAAACAGTGTACCTAAGAAAATTGATGGAGTTTTAAAGACAAAGGGTGGTCACAACAAATATTCCCTCCCATTTTGTTTTACTTTTTTTTTTTGGTGTTTGTTTTTATTTTTATTTTTTGTTTATTGCCCTTTGTAGTATTTATTTTATATTTAGAAACTTTGCATTTCATTATTTTTGAAAGCATCTTCACTTTACAGAATTTTATATTACATGTCCAAGACTTTTGCAGATATATCGTATATTGTATATCTTATTTACACACATAACAAAAAAAATCATTCCTTCACATTATTTATTAACCTCTTTGACAATGTTTGTGATTACTATTTCATCACTAAAATATACGTATAATTAAGCAATTTATTTATAAGTTTCTTAAAAAAAACGTCAACGTAGTGAACATCTGATAGCTCATGCTATTTCATCACTAAAATATACGTATAATTAAGCAATTTATTTATAAGTTTCTTAAAAAAAAGTCAACGTAGTGAACATCTGATAGCTCATGAATATTCATGAAAAGGGGTCTATACTGCCATCTATAGATTGGCAGTATATATGTTATGTCAGAAATCGAAAGCGTGACATCAGTTCACATTATATGTCAAGTAATGGCTATCACAGTGTTACATAGGCTTTATGACAGTATATTTAGGCTTTAGGCTGTACACACACAAATCCTAGACCTGCAGAAGGACGATGGAAGTCTCAGGCTTCCTCATGCGCACAAAGCCACAATCGGGCTAGCCAGCAAAATAATAAATGCAATACGATTATTTTTCACTTCTACTATCGGTATTGAGAACAATTGTCTCAATAGAGATAGACTTCCTACAGAATACACAGATAATGACAATAAAATGGAGTTATACTCAGCCCTCAGTTTTTCTGTCTCAGAAAACAAAGAAATGATTTTTCATGGCCGGATTTATAGGATTGCGGTCCCGTGACACAAAGGCCCTTTTTTGATTTAGCATATCTGCTCAGATATTTCTCTGTTCTTGAAGAATGTAAACTAATCAGTGATGGTTTATATTTTGTATCTGAAAGGGAATCACAAATTGATCACTTTTCAGTCCAAGTGCACATAACAGCTCACTGCCTCTCGGCTTCTGCACACCTGGGTCTTTTGTAGTCTTTCTGCTCGGATGCCCCTGAGCTTGGTCTAATTAGTGCAACCTCACTCAGGTGTGCCGAGTCATCAGTTCTGGGCTAACACCTGCACACCTGCCGCTAGCTTGCCCGTCCATGTGCCAAAGTCGGAGAAGAGCCACGTTCCGGTTCATTTCAATCTCTGTCGTGATGAAATCTCAGTGTACAAAGTCCAGGGAAACATTCCAGTTTCTCCGGCTGGTCTTCGTTGTGGCATCCAGAGCAGACCACGTAGTTGACAGAATTTCATTTTACTCATTTATTTACACAGCAGGATTATTACTAGACCCATTCAGGAAAGGTATTTTTCTCAAGGGTACTACAGGAGTAGAACCATTGACCTTCCAGTTACATGCCGAGAACATTAACCACCACACCACACAGTCAGGGAACACTGATGCGCCCTTAAAAACAGTGGCATGAGCGAACTGTTGGGATGTGTGATTCAACTGCGTGATAAAGGAATGTCTGTTTGGTATCGAAAGTCACATGACAACCAGTCAATTGATATGACCAAACTTTCACCTACTGCACCATCCCCTGATCCCATGGTTAACATTGCATTCTATTCAAGTAAAATTATTCAAAACAGGGCATTTTCAAAAGCGACCCCCCCACACCCACATTCACCTAGGTATTTAAGAGAAGCACATTGAATGGAGACTGTAGTGTAAATAATAGACATTGTGTTTATTCCTACCTACATGTCTTAGCTCATGTTTATCACATTGGACAATACTAAATGCATGAAGCTTTAAAATGGTAACAGTTTTTAACTTGGTGCTGCTCCTCAGGCACCACAGCCTCCAAGGGAAACATAAGTGATTGAGGAGAAATGTGTACATTCATCCTTGTAGTTGGGTTTAATCTGCTCCTCTGGGTTTTTGCCTGTCTACACATTACTGTTTCACTCACTTAAATCGAGGATCCGCCACAGAGCATCAGCAGGGGAGAGACAAGGAAGTTCAAACACCCCGATTTTGCAAAAACGCGGCAAACTTCTGCCAAGCTGCTGGGACCTGTGTAATCAATCACTGGCGCCTGCCCCGCCTCATCATTGCTTCCCACTTCCCAGCAAAATCATACATCAGTGGATGCATGCCAACGCAAACCCTGCTCGGTATATATATATATATATATATATATATATATATATATATAAATCTAGGCTCATTTAGGCCAAAATATGTATTATCCCGACCACAGCCCATTCCTCTACACATTCAAGGAAAGACTGCTTAGGAGGCAAATTCACCCTCAAAATATAAACAAATATCTTCCTCTCTCCCTGCTTCCTGGTGTGTATATGAAATATATACATTCTGTTTTACTCATCTGTCATTATTTACTTATTTCTTTGCGTCCTTGATGTATGGCTTTCAAACGATAGCGAAAAGAAGTGCAAGTATTTCGGAATGGTGGAAATGAATGCTAATATTAGGGCTTGTGGGCGCAAGTTTGGAGTTTAGACAAATCTGTTTTATTGTGCTGTGCCTGTAAAAATCTATACAAAACAAAGCTAAAATAGGTATTTAACCTCTGGATGCCTGAAGCGTTTGTGCTATAAATGCAGATACAGTCAATGAAGTATGCTAATACTGACTAAGAGCAACACAATATGTGACATTTATCCTTTTTTATTTGTCAATAATGACACATAATCTTTGAAAAAGGACTGCAGTGGAACAGAGCTTTATATGCAGCTCAAGTGCCAAAAACCTCTTTAAATTTGCATATGTACAGTCTTGTGTGTTCATCTGTTTTGTCGTCTAGATTATGGATAACAATTATCGCTTATTTTCAATGTGCATACGGTTACATATACTTTTAAAAGGATTCGAAAATGCACCTAGACGTAACCCCAGGATTGCTACCATATGTTAGTGGTAGCCAAAATGGAATTTGTGAATGTAGCAGTACATTCAGACCATGCTAAAAGGTGAATGCAGTTCCTCTCCCAATTACTGGAATCACCAGTAGTGCTACAAGGCTGAGAGAAACCCTGCCAATTTACCCACCCCAGCTTGGGTGGCGCTTTGTTAATTGTGTGCCGGCTCTGTGCTCCCCCGTCACATTCACCGAATGACTTGAGCTAGATTTGAACCTGCAGACTCCAGCTCATAGGGGTCAGTCCTTTATCAACTGAGCTACTCAGGGCTGCTTTTAAAAAAAAAACATTTTGTGCTTTGTAGGTTGAATCACCTCTCAGCTAGGGTGGGCTGTACAGGATCTTCCCTGCTACAAGCCCTCTGACCCAAAGCAGATATCTTCCCTGCTGCAGTTCTCCCTTCTATAACCCCTCCGACCCAAAGCAGACTCCTCGGGAGCGTTCTGAAACGAATACTCATAGCTGTATATCAATTTCCAGTGTAACCACTGCACTCAATAATACATTGTACATCATGCATTAAAGGTTATAATCTGTATGTTTAGCCTGTGTTGTCATGGTGCCATTGTATGCCATTTTTTTTCATAAAAATAGTTTTATGCATTTTAACATGCACTTCAATTCATGGTTGTGAAACACTATGCAAAAAACACATTTCTTACTATTCTATTCAAAATTATAATTTTATACTGTTTTACATGTTTTTCGAAAAAATCTTCATCTACATCATCATGTGTTTTCAGAGGAAATAAATTGGAAAAAAACATAATGTTTTTTCATAACTCATGCTAAGCATGCATAGTATAACCTTTTTTATGGATGATGTTCACTACATTGGACAGAAAACCAACAGCAAAATTGGGAGCAATCCAGATTGCTCAGCAACATCAGGGGGATCTGCGCATTTGTTTTAGAACAAGAAACAAAGTTTCTGGTCCAGGCCCTGGTGATCTCCCGTCCTGACTACTGTAACTAGTCCAGCACGCTGGCCTGAACAGCTAGACCTCTTTAACTCATCCAGAACACCGCTAGCCGGGTGGTCTTCTACAAACCGAAGTTCAACCCACGCAACTTATGATTACCTCCACTGGCTCTCTATTGCTGCTGCCTAACCAGTTGCAATGGCACCTCACAACATAAGAGATCCTTTTCTAACTGAGTAATTCTCATCTGACGACATGGTTGTCAACTGTACTGTATTAAACAGTTGAGTAGCTGTTGAATTGACCTATTGTGTAGTTTGCATTAATGATGTTTGGCTGTACTGAGGTAGATAGATTGTTTAACTATTATCTGCACTGTACTTTTTCTTAAATAGCACCTATCTGTGTACTTTCTTGTAACCACCAAACTTAACTATATGACACTGTAGCTTGGTCTCGGTATAGTACTTTGTAGCCATTAAACCAGGGGACGTTTGTACATCTGCTAAAGAAATAAAATTTAAATGTATACAAAGTATTTTTTTGTTTTCCACATCTTAAAAGCCTCAGATACTGCAATTCCCTAGGCTCGGTCAGGGGGTGTAATTATGATTGAAAACTTGGAACTGTTGTTGACCTACACACTTTCTTTTGAATTACTACTTTATCTAATTTCTTTCCTGGTCTGAAATAAATATATATCTAAGATGGCCTCCAACATCTATCCTGCTATTTGTCCAATAAAAAAAAATGTAAAAAATAACTTGGATGCTTATGTAGTCACAGTAAACGATGCATTTTAATTCAAGCCAGGGGTGATTATTGGCAGATGCAAAGCCCTCCCAACCTTCCCAGAGTTCTCTAAGCGATGGCCTTAAAGCCCTCCATAAATGACGGGATATCTCAAACCGCTATTACACCCCGGATCCAAAAACAAATTAGACACACCACTCTTGCCCATAAGCTGCTGCCTTGAGAACACAGTCTAAATACAACCACTAATGACACAGTGACTATGTAAAACCATTCCTTCTGGAAACACAGGGACGTAAAGCTAAAGTGCAGGGCAACTTTCAGGACAATTTATTATATTTTTATTTAAGACTTTACAAAAGAGGAATGGAGGAGAAACCTCGGACAGTTAGTTAGTCATACTGTCAATTAGGCTGAATCCAATTGGCTAAATTGAATATCTGCATTATCGTCTACCAATCCACAGATGTTGTCTTATTTTCCATTGCAGTTCAACATTATTCTCTAAATACGCTGGAGTGAGAAAAGATGGCATTATCATATGCTATTACCAAGGACTATCCCAATAGAGCGAAGAATAGAAAAGTTTGCTCAGTCAGCTTTAATGTTTTTCCACCAGAGAGGTTTATGCTTTGTTCTAGAGGGGATTGTGGGTCCTGGAGAAGACTAGGCCCGTAAATCTCCAGTTGAGTCCTGTCTTCCTCTGTATTACTTTAATTGAAGGCATTTAATTTCAAAACTATTTTGCCGTGAGCACGGGAAGCCCATGAATCTCAGACTCGGCACACAAAGTTAAACCACACATGACATTCTCCCACAGTACTATAATACTATTCTTCTCCTTCTCTCCATTTTCTCCATTTATTCTATTTTCCCCTATCTCTCTCTCTCTCTCTCTCTCTCTCTCTCTCTCTCTCTCTCTCTCTCTCTCTCTCTCTCTCTCTGTTGCGACCTCACTGGTGAGTGATTTGCCAAAATCTAGAAGGCACACTGATGAAAGGGCCGGCTTCACCAGAGGGAGGCAGAGGGGCTGTGGAGTAATCACAGGCTTGTGGAGATGAGGGGAGAATGTTGGGTATGGGGACCCCTCCCTCACTCGAATCCAAAAGTGAATGAGCTCTCATTTTGTCAAAGTCTGACAGCAATATTGCTCTTGTCGTTTATACATCACTGCCTTGCGTTCCTGCTGGAACCGTCATCTGTCCTTCAAACAAGACAAGCTTTTTTTTAAACACACATAGAAACCGTAAATATTCTACCTGGACCTTCTTGCAGCACCCTGTTGACACGAGACATTTGGACTACATTAGTAAGGCCTGTCTCACCTCTTCACAAGCAGTCTCACTCTTTTCTGCCAAAGCTATAAATACACGTTTGTTACAGATACTCACACGGCGCTAAGCTAACAGTAGGGGCACAATAGAGGCATTGTGAGCTAAAAGAAGCATTCCACAAGTGTGTATGTGTGTGACTGTGTGGAAGGGAAGACATACTCTTCTTTGATCTCAGAAATGAAAATAAAATGCATGTCCCAGCTTTTTCCTAAAAAAACATTTATCAATTTAATCCATTTACATCGCTACAGCAAAATAAACATAAAAGCTTGATCATGAGGGCACCAGTATTTTCAGTCTGACGTTGTTCTCAAGTGAACCGCTGAAACCTTCCCCTTGCACAAAGCTGCAGAAAAGATCCACATTGTCTCCAGCAACTCGGGCCTGTGAGGACATGTAACAAAGGAGCAGAAAAGCGGAAGAGTGGCAGAGATTCAGCATCATTCTGGCACTCTGGGGAGGAGGGAGGACAAAAGTAAACATGGAACTCCTGAGAAGTTCTGTCTTGAGGCGAAACGTCGCGCCACGTAGCCAAGGTGATGCCTGCCCGCTGCAGATTTAGACGAACAAGGATTCCCTGTGCTTATCGTCTGGGTTGTCACTCAAGTGAGGAGGAACGTGTGAGGAAATGCCCTCCTGTTGCCCCACTTCTGTCGCTTAAATCTTTTTTTCCCAAAGATCTCGTGGCTTTTTATGATAATTAAAAATGAGCAATGAGTGTAGCACTTCAAAAGATGTCAGAAACACACACTGGCGTAGCACTTGGAGAAATACGTAACCTTTATTCCATAAGTACGAGAAAGAGCCATTAGTCTGGATAAGGGATGGATTAAAAATCAGCCCAAATTTGGGCTATGGGAAATTATTTATTAGACCTACATAACTTTTTTCATGGCTTATTCAATGTAAATGTTGACTTGAAGAGAGCTTAACCTGGACTCTTTTTATTAAGTGGAGCACCTTTAAATGACAACCAAATCAGTTTAATTATCGCGTATATGGCACTCGTTTCCATAAAAAAAACTTAAAGGACCGATCTGAATGACACATAATCGTCTTTCAAACTATGCTGGGTATCCACACTAACCTATATAACTTACATTTACAAACTAGCTTCTGAGCTAACAGCAGCAATATTGTCAGCACCTGACTCTGCCTCTGTGCAAGCTTCCCTAACAGCTGAAACACTGTCAGCAGATCTAAGTAGGTCAGTGATTTTTGCTCATTTTGCAGAATTATTCTCAAAATATTTGTGCTTTTTCATCTAAACATTTTTTCATTTTTGTCACCTTTATGTCAATGGCTGATTATTAAAAACGGATTGTTCAATAAACTGTATACTTCCTAGATGTGCGGTGTGGCATAGCGAGACCTATGGCCATTCTGTGCCTGGTCTGGATTGAAGGGCGGACCACAGCAGTGAACTAATCAGTCCAATCATTGAGCAGGAAATCCCATTTCATCAGATGTGTGCAAAGGCACACAACGCCAGTTTCCAGCTGATGTCCTCGCAAATGACCGTTGTTGTCCGCCTAGTCACAGAATAACCAGGGTTTCCAAAATCTCTAGCTATTTCTAGGTTGGCTGCCGAGACAGCAGGCTACACCCATCCTCTTCCCTGACCACCGATACCCTTTTACAGTATCCAGACTGGTGTTGACCCATGTTCCCCCTATACAACGTTTGACCCACAATATCGGATGACCACTTTACTTTGGGAGGAGAGAAAGAAAATGTCACATCACTTGACATGCCATTCTCTTTCTCCCTGCCTTTCACTCTCCCACTTGTATCCTTCTTTTCCTACTGACACACCCTCAGGGCCTACTGTTGTGTGACGACTGAGCTGAGAGTGCTGGCCTGGCCTTGAATACTGTCATGTGTGCCTCCCGTGTGTCAGTGAAACGTCCCTGATAGCCGCCGACGTGCCGCAGCCAATGTTTTTCATTCGACGGTTTTACTTTTTGGTGCCTTCTCCAGGTTACAGGAATGGCAGAAGACTTCGACATCAGCCTTTCCGTGCCAAAAGAACCTGAGGGGGTGGGGAATGAGTTGCCAAGTGCCCAACCCCTCCACTCCCTAAGCAGATTCACTGTACACAGTATGAGAACATGGGGCGGCCCTGATTGTATACATTATCGTCTGATTATTTCTGCATTGCGATGCACTAAGCTCCCGGTCCTCTGGTAAATATTGATCTAGAGCTTCCCTTTGACCATTCCAGCGTTTCCTTAGCAGCTAGGTCATAGAGAGCAGGCGTTTTTCCCAGGCTCCAAAGATCAACGAAGACCCCTCTGCTGTGCACCACTCCTGCAACCAGCGTGTCCACACGCTTCACATGCTGCATGCTAGCAAGTGTTTAACACGCTTTTCTTCACATTACTGAAATATTTTATAGGGAAGTTCACATCCCTGCTAGGTCAGTATTTCATTACTGTATCTATAGACCTCTGACTTGGCAGTCACTCATCAGTTGTTCAGAAAAGCTTAAATTTCTACCCTTACAGTTGTACGCTTTATATATTTGTACAGCTGGATATGTACTGAAATACCTTTCTAAATGGGAGAACAACCGTGTCATATGCAGCCCACACGTTACAATACTACTACAACACCTGCAACGCTAGTTCACTGTGTGTGCGTGTTTTAGTTTGTGAGCAATTTCTTTAAATATTGGAAGTTAATTTGCAATAAGCTATGTGTGTGAGGGTGACGTCCCCCCTCAATAGGTGGGGATTAAAAGTGCGGAAAAAAAAAAAGGGGAAAAAAAAGGGAAAATACAATGAAAATACTTGCGATACCAAGGTCCCCAAAGGCTGGTGCTCAGTGTTAAACAGAGACCAGTAGGTAGCGGTAAGGATGATTGCAATACAATAAAGGGATTATATTTACCAAGACTATAGTGTATGTGACTATTTGTGTTCTTGCCCTACTGGTCTGGTCAGAAAAAAAGTGTATGACCTTATTGTACAGGAACTCTTTGCTGTATCATAACAAAAAAATGCCCACAGAACTGCAGGAGGCAAAGCCAAAAATTGTGTTTGTTTGCTTCAGTCTTTGTTTGGAAAAGTTGAACAAAAGCCAAGACGAATGTTCACTGAATTGGATTTCAGAGCTAATAAACATTTAAAGAGCTTGAGTTCATGTGGGGCCAAGAGGCATTCATGTGACCTGTCCCGGGGTGTTCTGGGAGTTCTGGCTTGTAATGTAACCAGCTGCCCCTCGCCACCCACTAGGTTGCAGGAGTGAAGGTCAGGGATTCAACCTGGTTCTTCCTTTTGGTCATCATGGTAGTTTCCTTTCTATGGGGAGAGAGGGGAGGGGGGTTAAGAGCTTAAAATATATTTTTAGATGGTCATACCAACTTTAACTTAAACCTAAATTTACATTGAAACCGAGAGCGCACGAGAGCCTTGACAAACCTCTTTGATACAATATGCTACCGATAACGCTTACTTGAGTAATGACAGGATCATCTGATCACAGCAGTACACGCTTGACTCGCACTTCACCTCTTTGTTGAAATCGGAGGCCTGAGATTTCACAACCTGAGCCTTGAAGATTAACTCCAATCAGGGCGATACAGCCGACTGGGATGAAAACAGTGTGTCAATCATGTATCTGTCTGTGCCAACTGTTGAAAGAAATACCGCACGGAATGGTAACTGGGAAAAATTTCAAGATGAAGTCATGTGAGGCGTGCCTTTTCCTGTCAGAGCACAATCGCCCCTAATGACATGGCTGGGATAGCTTTGGCCATCTCCAAAAATACCTAATTGTTTTGGCCATCTATTTGTATTTTTCAATGGTTCTCAATAATGCAAGAATCATCTTGCATTACGTGATCAGTTTGAGTCCGTTTTTGGTGTTAATGGAGGTACAGTGGTGTGCTGAAAAGTACAAGAGACAACCCTCAGCTGGAAAATGCAGTGCTCTGTTTTTCACAGTGTTTCTCTCCCTATACCCCTCATCCTGATCCTTAACTTCCTTCATGTGCGCATAACATACTGTTGCAACTTTCAGCAGCCACCAAGTTGAAAGATGAAAGGAGACTTTGTCACGTGGTCTAATGAATTTACAGAGCCTTGCGCTTACAACTGTGTTCACAGATAGAATTATAGACAGAGCTCTATCTCTAACATTATGCAGTTCACACCCGGACCCCTCAATTAAGAATAACGTTCCCACCCGCGGTTCATTAACATAAATTATTTCCACATATTCTACAGTGAATAACAACAGGAGCAAACATAACAACAATTTCCCAGCACCTTCAAAAAGGCACAACACACACAAACAATAGCAAAATAAAGAACTGCGAAGAATGCTCGGTAGAACTGTGATGGGCATCCCTGCCACCACTACATTGCCCCCATCTAAGGGGTCAGACGTCCTCGGCGACCCCACAGCCAGTCACAAAGTCTCTGAACCTGGCAGGTGGCCGCCTCTTACGACCAGGTCTACGACGAGGAGACCCTCCGCTATCAGGTTAGTCCAGGGAAAAGGTTTCAGTTCGAAGAGGAGCCGCAGGTAACACTTCCGGTGCTCTATTTGTCTCCCCATAGACAAGTGGGCGGTAGGGGGCAAGCCGGTCTCTATGCAAGACAACCACTTGGTAAACCACATCCAACAGCTGTTCCAACACAGTGCTTGGCCCTTCCCAATGGCTTGTGAGCTTGGGTGACAGTCCTTTCTTCTGTTTTGGACTGAACACTCACACAGCTTCCCATCCATACCTGAAGCACCATGGACTTCGGGCTCCGGAGGGGGCACACAGGCTTCAAAGCTCCCTGCCGAACATCAGGGAGGCAGGAGTGCATCTTGTGGATTCTTGCACAGCAGAACTGTAGGCCCACAGGACCAGGGGTAAATGACAGGTACTTTGGTCAGGGACTGCATAGGCCTCCAGCCACTTAGAGAATATACCCCATTTCCACAAGTACGTAGTGGTTGCCAGAGTCTGTCACTGGAAATGGACCCAAAATGTCAACACCCACTCGCTCCATCGGTGCCCATAATTTGGGCCTGGGTCAGAGCTTCTCGGAGTTTGGAGAATGCAGCAGCACAGTCCTGGTTCCAGTCAAAGGAATGGCTTTGGCTAGTGAGGCGATTCAGTGGGTTAGCAATGGATGAGTAGTTCTTTACAAACCGGCGATAGTAGCTAGCCAGTCCCAAGAAGCTACACAGCTCATGCACATTCTTCGGTGGAGGCCACTGCTGCAAAGCTATGACCTTGTCCGGATTCATAGCTACACCTCAGGGGCCAACCACATGGCCCAGGAACTTTGTCTCCCACTGCAGAAAGTGACACTTCTTGGGGTTCAGGCGAAGTCCAGCTTGACGGATGGCTGTGAAAACTTCCCATAAGTTGAGTACGGCCCCGACAAAGTCTCGGGCGTGGACTAGAAGGTCGTCCAGGTTCACCAGACACTTACTTCGGGGGATCAAGGCAAGTACTCACTCCATTAGGCGCGCAAAGGTAATAGGCACATTGCACAGTCCGAAGGGCATCACCCGGAATTGCCACAGCCCCTGTGAACGCAGTCTTGGATTTAGCCTCTAATGCCAGCTCCACTTGCCAATACCCTCTTTGGAGGTCCAAGTAGGTGAACCACTGTGACCCAGCAATGTTATCCAAGGCATCTTTGATATGGGGTAGTGGGTAAGAGTCCTTCCTTATCAGATCATTGAGGCATCTATGGTCAACACAAAACCGCTATGATCCATACTTTTTCTTCACAAGGACAGCCAGGGGACTGTCCGAGGGCACGAAGACCCCGGCCATCTCCTTGGTCTTTTCCTCCGTTGCTTCCTGTTTATTCCATGGAAGGCGATGCGGACCAAAGTGGACTGGGGATGCGGAGCCTGTGTCAATGGTCTGCTTGACAAGCCCGGTGTGGGGGCAGTCCTCATCATTTACTGCAAAGACGTCTGCAAAATCCTCCAGAACTCTTTCAACTGCTCCTGTTGGACAGGTTCGAGAGTTTCAGCACTGTTCTTGAGGATTCCCTGTACCACCTTTTGACCATCTGCGGCAGGAACTGAGGAGCCAGGCCTTTCGCCGTTCTCTCGTTGGTCCCTGGGAGGCAAGGGCAAGGACTGGTCATAGCCTTGCAAACAGGCCATCTGAATTTGTTGCCTCCCTGCAATTAAATTTTGGCCCCGGCGAGGTGAAGCGCCAAACCGCAGATGTCCAGTCGAGCTCCCTAGTGGGACAGTAGATCAAGGCCAACAATGCATGGGGTCTTGAATGGGGGCTAGCCAGAACTTGTGGTCTGCACAGTACTCCCAGCCTGAATAGTAAGCCCACCATTCTAGCTTTTGCACCTGTGACAGTCTGAAGTTGGGTGTCCGTGGGGGTCCAACCCAGAGGCGTAGGACCAGTGGTGTTTTGGAGTAGCCCAGGGCAGAGATAGTAGACACCGTGCCTATAAGGGCGCACAGGGCCTCCCTTGGATCAGGCATTTGAGGTATAAGCCTTGGGCCTGGCTAACACGACCAACTCTGGGTGAGTCTTTGGAGAGAGGAAATCTGGCGTTGCGACTGCCTCACTGGGCCTCATTGGTGACGAGAGCGGCACCAAGCATGCATTGATGGGGTTGTCTGGACATGGTGTAGGGCTTGGGTTCCATTTCTGTCTTCCGCGTCAAGGCTCATCGCTGAGTTTAGAACAGTGATGGTCTTCCTGCCGTCATAAAATTCTCCACACACTCATCTCTGCTAAAGTTGCCTTCAAGGTTGATGAAGCAGCAAGTTCCACATTCTGGCGGAGGTTTACTGTTTCCAGATTTTGCAGGAAGGCATGGAGAGCCACCTCCTCCTGACAG
The DNA here is from genome assembly GCA_025775065.1 of Hiodon alosoides. Taxonomy (NCBI): domain Eukaryota; kingdom Metazoa; phylum Chordata; class Actinopteri; order Hiodontiformes; family Hiodontidae; genus Hiodon; species Hiodon alosoides. Next base: position 17,150 of record JAOYSI010053343.1, read on the forward strand.
ACTCCATCAAACCTGGAGTAGCCGTAATACCACATGTCTGCTAAGGCTCCCAGACTATCCCCCTCTATGCGCCATCAAGTTCCCATCTTCTCTCTCATGGCTGCTGGTATCATGGCAGATAAACTGTGGCTGGAGCACTATTGTCAGGGATTAAAAGTCCCTCTGTTAGCCCGGCGTAGGGTCAAAGAGCACCTGAAGGGCCTTCCCTTCCAACTCCAGGGCTAGCTGCACCACCATATTTCTCTGGCTCCATCCATTATGCCATGCCGCCAGTGGGAACTGAGCCATGTAAGGCTCCCAAAGCTCAGATATGCTGTAATGCTTGAGCTTGATAGTAGCTTGATAGCAGGTTCTGTAGGTGCCTCCAGGTGTGCACGTGCTGTCTCCCAGTCTCGGACTCCCCCTAGCTCAGTTACAGGGAACCGGTTGTGTTAGGGCCCTGGTGAGTGGGCTGGCATGGGCCATGGAAAGCTTCCACCTAGCGCCCATCTCCCTTAACGACCGGAAGGCAGCATAGGCACTACTACCATCTGGCCGACCCAGGAGGGCATCATGCACCTCAACTGGGGTAGAGGGGCAGTCGGCACTGCCATGGTAAGGCGCCCAGGCAGGAGAAGTTAGTTTCTTGAGTTCCTGACTTACAGCTAAGGGCTTACAACCTTCCTTTAGATCTCGTAGGAAGTCTTAGATTTCTTCCATCATGTTCATCCCACTGCTGACACCAATGTAGTAACTTTCCACAGCCACCAAGTTGAAAAATGACAGAAGACTTGGTCGCGTGGTCTAATGAATGAGTCTTGCAGTTACAACTGTATTCGTAGACATAATTACAGGCAGAGCTCTAGGTCTAACATTACGATGTTCACACCCGGACCCCTCAATAAAGAATAACATTCCCACTCGCGGTTCATTAACATAAATCTCCCAAATTATTCCCACTGATTCTACAGTGAATAACAACAGCAACAAACACAATTTCCCAGCACCATCTGAAAAGGCACAACACACATAAACAATAGCAAAATAAAGAACCACAAAGCATGCTGGGTAGAACTGTGATGGGTACCCCTGCCACCGCTACTATAAGCTTCTGTCACTGTCAGTGTCAGGATCTGTAGATTTAAACCTAGATCTGTAGATTTGAGACCTAAACCTAAAACCTCTTGTTGAGACTTAAGGCTGAAACCTTCTCCTCCTGAGACCTAAGGCTGAAGCTTTCTCCTCCTTGGGACTTCAGGCTGAAACCTTCTTCCCAGGAGACTCCAAAAGCAGCAACACGGTAACCAAAGGGGCGATCCAATATCGTAGTGAGGGTCAATACCCACAGACATGGCAATACAGGAAATCCAAAGAAACGAAAAAGAGTAAACGGGTCAAATCCACAGGAGCTCCAATAAAAATAAACGCTCAGAAATGTATCATGGAATGAGGCCAGACTTCACACTGATTATGTGGACTAACTGAGTATAAATACTGATAACATAAAGCACGTACACCTGTGAACAATTAACAAGACATAAAACAGATGAAAATCCCAATTGGCAATTGTTAATACTCCGGTGGAGGCGAAGTGTTGCCAATCAAGCAATTGCCGATCTGGACGAGACGTGACAATATGTGGGGGAAATTGTGCCAAGAGACCACTTTTTGGCTATGCTTTCAAAACTGTCATGCTTACATTCATTCATTACTGTTTCTAGGGATGTACAACAACTTGAAATATATGTAGAAATGCTTTTTAGAAATCTGATTCTGAGATTATGTGATTGTAATTATACTGAGTACCTTACTACCGGTAATATATATATATTTTTAAATATGTGTTCTAGCGTGTGCATTCAGTATTTTTTGGTATTGTAGTATATGGAATATGGAAGTACATGGAAGAAAAACTGCACCATATATATTTTATTTTTTTGATGCAAGGGAAATTTGTTTAGGAGGCTGGACGCCCTACCTGCGCTCTCCATAGCGAGTGCATTGTGCATTCCTAGTGTGTATGTAGGCTCATTTTGATTTCTGTCCTGCATGAATGAATACTGGACACAATCAAACAATTAATGTGAAAAAAGACATACACTCACCGCTCACTTTATTAGGTACACCTCTTCAACTGCTCGTTAACTTAAATATCTAATCAGCCAATCACGTAGCAGAAACTCAATGCATTTAGGCATTTAGACATGGTCAAGGCGATCTGCTGCTATTCAAACCAAGCATCAATGGGGAAGAAAGGTGATTTAAGTGACTTTGAACATGGCATGGTTGTTGTATGAACATTCCAGAAACTGCTGATCTCCTGGGGTTTTCACGCATAACTATCTCTAGGGTTTACAGAGAATGGTCTGAAAATTGAAAATATACAGTGAGCGGCAGTTATCTAGGCTAAAATGCCTTGTTGAAGGCAGAGGTCAGAGGAGAATGGCCAGACTGCTTTGAGCTAATAGAAAGGCAACAGTAACTCATATAACCATTTGTTACAACCGAGGTATGCAGAAGAGCATCTCTGAAGCACAACACGTCGAACCTTGAAGCAGATGGGCTACAGCAGCAGAAGACCAAACCGGGTGCAGCTCCTGTCAGCTAAGAACTGGAAACTAAGACTACAATTTGCACAAGCTCACCAAAATTGGACAAAAGAAAATTGGAAAAATGTTGCCTGGTCTGATAAGTCTTGATTTCTGCTGTGACATTCAGATGGTATAGTCAGAATTTGGCATAAACAACATGAAAGTATGGATCCATCCTGCCTTGTATCAACGATTCAGGCTGGTGTTGGTGGTGTAGTGGTGTATTTTCTTGGCACACTTTGGGCCCCTTAGTATCAATTGAGCATCGTTTAAACGCCACTCCCTACCTGAGAATTGTTGCTGACCCTGTCCGTCCCTTTATCACAGTTTTTACCACAGTGTAATGGTTACTTCCAGCAGGATAACATCATCTCAAACTGGTTTCTTGAACATGACAATGACTTCACTGTACTCAAATGGCCTCCACAGTCACCAGATCTCAATCCAATAGAGCACCTTTGGGATGTGGTGGAACGGGATATTCGCATCATGGATTTGCAGCTGACAAATCTGCAGCAACTATCAATATGGACCAAAATCTGAGGAATTTTTCCTGCACCTTGTTGAATCTATGCCAAGAATAATTAATGCAGTTCTGAAGTCAAAAGGGGGTCCAACCCGGTACTAGCAAGGTGTACCTAATTAAGTGGCTGATGAGTATATAACAACACAGAACTTCTATCTGATAAAAGCAGAGAAAACTTTTACAATTGAGTTTGAAGCATATCCTTGTTTGCAGATTAGAGAACTATGAGTGTCTGGTTTTATTTTTAGCCACAGGCTTTTCTGTTCTCTCTGTCTGTGTGAATAATACAGAATAAATACATAATACCTGTCACACACATATTTTGTCCAAGCCAGTGGTCATGAAATAACAGTGCTGTAGCATTACAGAAGTGCTGTGGGAGCACTGCGTCAGAAGCAAACACGAGATATTTGAGTGCCCTGGTGCAATGCTTTCACCAGAAAAATGAAGGGTTGAGAGCAGATGCTAACACGCTAACAATTCTAGCTTGTATCAAAACCGAGGGTTGCAGTGGATTGCAGAATCTCACATATTTATTCCCAGGAACTTTACCACACAGGGAATTGTGAATCTAATCACAAAATCTGAACTGAGAAATGTATTTAGTCCTGTCAATTTCTGCCCAATGTCCTTACACAATATTCAAATCACGTAATGCTTACTGGACTAGGATATGCAGAGCTTTTATGAGATGACAGTCTTTACACTTTTCTCTGTTGTGCCTGTTGACACTGAAAAAACAAATAACTCTTGTTGGTGATTCTGGTCATGTCTCAGACATGATTCATGCATCATTGTCCAGAGGAAAAGCAAATGAGTAAAAAAAAAAACAAAAAAAAAACTTTAAAAAAACATTGCGTTTGTTTCATGCAAGTAAAGCAGTGCATTGCGACAAGCCTCTGTTTTGTTCAGCTTCATCACAATAATATGAGTCACGGACAACTGGAATTAAAAATTACCCTTGGAATGAACTGAAAACCCACATATCTTTAATAACGGGATGGACGGAGGCCTTTTCCTCACGTTTTACAATAAAATGTAACACGTTTATGTGTGCTAGAGATATTAGATTCAAAACATCCAAAATCAGTAAAAATATACTGTTCCAGGTGAAAATGATCTGTTATTATAAAAACTTTACACATTTATTGTACTGCATTACAATCATATGTACTTCTTCAATATCTTCTCAGATAGAGGAGCCACAAAGCTTCAGGATTAATGTGGCAGCATACAGGCACTTACATCGTGTCACGGTATCTTAAAAAAGGGTATATTTTTCATTATAAACCCAGAGAACAATCCGTGAAACCATGTTGAGACATTATTCATGTAAGAGTGTTTGCTAGACTTCTGCTAGCACTTAAACGTATAAGATGTATTAAATGTACAGGGCCACCAGAACATAAGCACAAACAAGGGGAATATAAAAACAGTGCTGAGACAACATCACTAGTTCAGCAAATATACTGCATGGTGAGTAAAGAATTATACTCCTATATTATGATACAAATGTGCTTCTAAAAGATATGCTGGTTTTTTTGAAAGCACCACAGGGAGGCCTAAAATCTTGAACCTACCAATGTGCCCTTTGTAGTGATGATAGTGGCTGGTGACCTCACTTATTCAAGGATTCCTACTACTCCAGCAATTCATTCATTTGAATCAATGAAAAAATTTTAAAACAATAAGCTCTAATTTAATATTTTAGATGCCCCATCACTAAAGCAGTGATTTTATCTCTCAATCTGATTTTATCTCACAGTACTGATTTGTAGCTCTCGCCTCAATTAAAAATTAAAGATTACCACCTAGAATTCCTCCAGCTTTACTGCAGCGAGTCACGTAACAGTAACGTTTGATAGTTAGGGCTGGGAAAAACAGGCTGTGTACACAATGTGGCAGTTGTTTGTTTTTTTTATTTGCTGTGTCTAGACCTCTAACTCAGAGGAGGAGCCTGTAATTACTCATCCCTCGGTGCTGACAGGCTCTCAGGAAGAGATGGGCAGACACAGCCATGAGAAGAGAAAAATTTGTCCACATCCTGTGCATGCTTGCTCTTTTCAAGCTAGATTTTCTTCAGCTTTCGATGCGGACATCACCGGGACAAGAGACTGCCAGGAAAGCTGCATGGCTGTGAAAGGGTTCAGATTCTGCAATTAGCAGCACTGAAAATTCTTTAAATTGCATTTTGTGGATGTGTATGTGTGTGTGTGTATGTGCGTGATACATGTTTATTTCTGAAAAAATATGAAAGTATATACATGCATGAAAGTATATACATGCACCTAAAGCATATACAAAGTATATACAAGCACCCTAAATCTCACACTAAAAGACATTTATTTGATTTATTTAAACTATTCCATAGAACGTGATGTAAAGTGCAATTAGCGGGTTGCCAAAGTTTATGTACATGTCAATATGGATGTGTGCGAGATAGCATCCTAGTCAAGTCAAACTGAAATACAGTAAAAAGTATTACAGCAGCAATTGTATGCATACATGTACATTTACAGTGTTAGATGTTTTTGTTAGCATTTAATTAATGCAAGTTAATGTTATAAAGGACCTCCAATAATTTTTTTTTTTTGGAGAGGCGCACGGTTCCCATCACAGCAAGGTTATGGGAATATGTCGTGCTCCTCGGGCAGTTTCACACTCTGGCAGGCAGGAAGGGAAATGACGTGTTGCCGTTTAACCCCAGAGTTAAACCTGTCAGATAAAGGGTTTCCTTCACTTGTTAAAACTGATATCCAGGGACTAGCCCCTTCGGCCCTACCCCCCTGCCCCCGCCCCATGTAAAAACTCACCTTCGCTCTCCTGAATGAGCTGTAGCTCTTTTCCCCAGCAGTGTGAGGGACCTGCCTAGGCAGTCCACTCCTCACAACCCAGGCCCTCATAGGTCCCGAGCAGCCACATCCTCATTCTGACAACAAAAGAAGTCACACAATCCAGGAAAAACACGACACCCAAATTACAGATGAGCACAGTTTAGGCCCGTTTCTTATTTCCTCTGCAAGTTTCTGCACGCCAACTATCACGTATTTAAGTAGCTCTTTACTTTGTGTGCATTGTATATATTAAATATGTTTTCGCAAAATGCTTATATAACAATGAATGCGATCGTCGTTCGCCTGCTATAAACTTTCTGAATTAAACACATGCAATTCAATTCTTAGGGAGTCTATTGAACAGCCAACAGACTTAATTTTTATTGTTTGTTTAGCCTGCTTACCTAGGGTTTAAAACATTTTTATTAGACATATTTATATATTTGTAGAATAATTTAAATATTTAAAAGCTTAATTATTTTAATATTTAATTTTGGTGTTAACTCCAGGTGTTTAAAAATCACATACCCCAGCACATTCAAATGCACAAACACTCTGCAGTCTTACAAAAAAAAGTTGTTAGTTTCAGATGACTGGTGATGTTCTAACCCAGAGATGCCTTACAGGGAATCTGCAGGACTATAGCAAGCTATAAAATAATAAGACAAAGAACTTACTGTAAATAAAGGTGAGTTTACTTATTTTTACGCCAACTACACTGGGTATCAGGAAGTCACTATGGAGCTTTCCTGTTCTTGCATTTGTATCAAACAGGGGTGACCAACAGTGAAGGGCTCACTCCAGCAAACTACCAAACAGTTAGTAATACAGCTCGCGTTTGTCTTTAAGCTCAAAACAATTCCACCAAGCTTTACTGGTCTGCATTTTTCACTGGTGACTAGCTAACCTCAGAATTATACTTAAGGTTTCTTCATAACCTTGTCAAAAGCGCATTCTGTATTTTTGTTTTTTTTCCCTTTTACACAAGACAGGTGACAAATGCCAACAGGTGTGGAACCAAGCAAGTTAGTACAGATGCACATTCCAAATTAATTTACATGTTTTGTCTTATGAACATTTAGGTGGGGACCAAATTTAAATTGATAACCCAAGAGTTATTTTTTATAATGTAAAGTATTTCATGGAGTTATTATTTTTTATAAGTATATTTATTACTTCTGTTGAGAAAAGTGTTTAAGATCCATATTGTTTAATAATGGCAAGTAAGGATAGTGGAATCTAGATGTATGGCAGAGGTTCTCTAGGGGATTTAACCAGTCTGTGAACAGTCTAGCTCACACCCTGTAGTGTACACACACACACACACACACACACACACACAGCATTATTAGCGTTTGTAAATGACACAACTGTAGAAAAGATTGCATGAGTAATTCTCACAGCCTCAGCATTTAAATATATGGGGAAAAGTGTCCATATATGCAAGAAAACTCAGCTGTAAAGAGCAGATCTCAAAATCACAGAAGATATATGGGATCATATAGGAGAGGGAAAGAACAATTTCCCAACATTGGTCAACTTAAAATACCGTACATTTCATAATTTATTATTTTTCCATGAAGGGGATTTTCGTTCTAGTTTCTCAATATATCAGCATTGAAAATGCAAAATAAGGAAATACTTATTACATAAGTATGTTCATTTCTCCATTAAGTATTTCAACAACAGTAGTAGTAGTAGTAGTAGTAGTAGTAGTATAGACAGTTTCTGCAGGTTTACAACAAGTTTGGCAGGATTCGGCTGTGGCAAATATATAAACAACAAGAGGCACCATTCGTTTTAACAGTAATAAACACGGGTTTAAATAAACAAAATAAAACGTTTCAAGAGCAATAAACGCCCCCCTAATGTGTTGGTTGTTTCCAACTATATAGTTTCGAGCTATAACCTGCGTAACGAAGATCAACTATCAATAGCCGAAAAAAAGCTGCAGATAGGATTTTTTTTTTTTTTAAACGGCCAAATTATTCCGCGGCCAGCAACCACGGGGATGATTTAAAAATAAAAAAAAATAATTTATAAAATCACTAAACATTATAGTTTTCTTATAAAGACTTTGTGGCGATTATAAAACATAAAGTTTTTTTAAATGTATTGTAGCGTTTTGTCGGAGTGCTACTACTCTGCTGGGTTCAAGCATAGACACCGCTTTAACAAGAAGACGTGCTCTTTATTTCACGCATGCGCTTACGACCGTCTTGACAAAGACAGAGCTGG
>JAOYSI010053365.1:18983-40665 GCA_025775065.1 Hiodon alosoides
CAGTACGAGCTCTAAAGTCCCAGTACGAGCTCTAAAACCCCAGTACCATCTCTAAAGTCCCAGTACGAGCTCTAAAGTCCCAGTACGAGCTCTAAAGTCCCAGTACGAGCTCTAAAACCCCAGTACCATCTCTAAAGCCCCAGTACGAGCTCTAAAGTCCCAGTACGAGCTCTAAAACCCCAGTACCATCTCTAAAGTCCCAGTACGAGCTCTAAAGCCCCAGTACGAGCTCTAAAGCCCCAGTACGAGCTCTAAAGCCCCAGTATGAGCTCTAAAACCCCAGTACCATCTCTAAAGCCCCAGTACGAGCTCTAAAGTCCCAGTACGAGCTCTAAAGTCCCAGTAAGCACTGGTAAGGACAAGCCCTGCTTGGGTTTGAGGATGCAAACCCTGGGGGGTGAAGTTTTCTTAACTGAAATTGTGTTTGGACACAAAATGCAAAATTTCACCAACTCAAGATTTTTATTCAACCTTAAAAACACAGGTGTACTAAGTCAATGTACTGTAGTCATAAACCTTACTTGGCTGATCTGTTTCTATCAATTGACAAGATCGGTTCACCTAATGTCAACTGATAAAGGAATACCTTCCACAGAGACTAATAATTTATTTTCTACCAATAGTTTGAATTGTATTAATACCTTATAATTACCTCTTATTCTCGTTTTACTGAAGATTTAAGGGTCTGGAGTTGTTATTTATTTTCAAAGAAACTGTAAAGTTCGGTTGAATTACTTATTTTAAAATCAACTGTCTTTTTTGCAGAGTGCAAAAAAATGGTTTTTGCGTCGAGTTTGTGAAGAAGATCCCGCGAAAATGTGTGCTCGTGCACTTGTGTTAGTTTACTTTTCTGTAATTAAAAAAATGTTACATACAATTATTTAAATAACAGTTGCGTTTTCATTCTTTTTATCTTTAATGATATATATAGTTAACAGTTAAATTATATTTTATGAAAAATAAAATATACATAAACATGACAGGCTGAAGTATTTTCTTTCTATCATTAATGTAATAAACATAACAAATGAACAGTTGCGAGATTAATTGTATTATGATTCATTTTTTATTAATGCAAAAATAAAACAGAGAATGCCTGGGGTATGCACAGTAAAACATTTTAATTTCATATTATAAAATAAAATATAAAATATTTTTATAGATGATAAAATTCATGAAACCACACAGGTGAAATGTTCATAACAAAATTCTGCAACAGCTCCGGAGTGCTCTCTGACGCAGGGAATTTACGTCAGTGTCTGAAATCGCTCACTCATTTCGTTCACTCACTGCGGAAATTTAGTGGACTCGCTGCCATTCACTATATAGGGAATAATGAATGAGTGAACGAGTGAGCGATTTCAGACACAGCACTAGTGTTGAATCAAAAAATTACACTAACATGGTCAGAAACCGTTAACCTTTCACCTTTAACCTCGATGGAACGTGCCATCGCATAGAAATATATAATAATTATTAATATAACAAATACAGTCCATATAAATTGTTTTATATAACTGTATAGTATTAAAATTCACATTAGGATACATTTTAAATATTAATATTGGTTTTGACTTTTACGTCTCCATATTGTCAGTACTGCGCAGACGCAACTTAGAGGGGAGATTGGCTTTGAGGTCGAATTGGAGAGTAAAACCCTTGCGTTTTCGTTGTAATAAAGTATTTTTTAAAAATGCCGGACGATTATGATAAAGCCGCGTATCCCGAGCCTCCTCGTCGTACTCCTGTGGTAGATAAACAAACGAATCTGCCCAACCCGGCTCTTATATTAACTAAACTGTTTTACTATGCGGTGGATCTTCCTGTCACCACTTTCAAAGGTAAAACTAAGCTATTACAATAGCTGGCTAGCAGACTTTACACCACTATAGTGATATAACTGTAATTAATTAAGTAATCTGAAAGTCTATAGGTGTTCGCTTTTTCAGTTTTTATGTCAAACGTCAGTTGTCATTGTAGTGGATATAGTTATTTATATCGACAAGTGCATTAGCATGCCAACATCACGGCACGAATTTGGCTAAAAACCCCGTTTCATGTTTCTGACGATGATAATGTTCACACAATGCTACCTTGCTAACTCGAAGCAGAAGCGTCCACTTAAGACTGAACGTACACCTGCGTTGTTGTACTGGATAAATCCGCAAATATTGACGTTTCGCATTTTTTGTGGACTATAAGTTGGCCTTGGGTGCTAAATAGATTCTCTCAGTTCTGTGTTGGAAAATTGTTGCCTGTTTGTAGATGCGGTGGACCGCATACATGAGAGGAACCGGTATTCTTACTACCATCAGAAGTTCCGCCGTGTTCCTGAATTGACGGAGTGCGAGTTGGGAGATTACCTGTGCTACTACGAAGCAGAGATGCAGTGGAGGAGAGACCAGTAAGTCGGGTGTTACATGGTTTTAGAACCGGTGGGATGTTTACGTTCATTGTGGTGTAAAGCAAAATCGTTTTCCATTTTTTTATTTTTTTTTACCTATATCGGTGGTATAACTTGTTTGAATTTTACGGTAAAAGTAGCTGTTACGTCTTTTAAAGTTGGGTGTTCTCCTCTACAGCAAAGTGGACCAGGAGATTGTTAAGGTGGTTCAGGAACGACTGCGGGCCTGTCAGCAGCGGGAGGGGAACAGCTATCCGCAGAACTGTGCCAAGGAGCTGCAGCAGTTTGCCGATGTTGCTAAGGCCTACCAGTCGCGTTGTAAGTGGACTACCACTTGGTTTTTGTCCATTTAACATGGTCTCCCTCTTATAGAAAACGTTAAGAAAATTGAACATATTAAACATTTCTAAAGAAGAGACTGATTCATCAAAGGCAGATAAGCATTAAAAAAAAATTGTAATAAAGGATAAATATAAACTGATTAATTATTAAGTCTGTGTTACTGCCAGTCTTTCCAAGACATAAAAACTGAAAATGTTAACTTTTTAAATGATAAAATATAACTTTAGAACTACATTAAAGGTGATGGGGGTCTGTTTTGAATGTGCAATACTGTTTACAGCAACCATGCGTGCTTTCCTGCATAACACGTCTTCTGTGTGGCGTTCTGTCTAGATGGGGATCTTGGAGCATATGGCAGTGCCAGAAAATGCCTGATGAAGCAGAAACACAGAATGATTGAAAGCCAGAAACAAGCAGCCTAACGGCTCAGAACCATGAGGAAACGTCCGTCTTCTCACCTATAATGTATGGATTGTAAAATAAACTGATTTAATTTCAGAACTAGTCCCTCCCTGCTCGGTTGTATTAAGTCAGATTGCTATCCCCCTCCCTGCAGGGGAGCTGGTAATATAATTTAGATCCGCGTGTCCTGCTTTGTGTTTACACTGTCAAGGTTAGTTTTATGGATTAAAAAAAAAAATTGGTTCAAATGTGAGGATGCGTTGATGTGATATCACATTGAGTTTGGTGGATATGCACATTGATGGTGTAAGAAAGCAGTGGTCACAGTCAAATTTGTGTAAATCCACTCGGCAGTGATATCATTTTACGTGAACTTCAGTTGTCACGGATTCAGATTTTGTAAGAGTTGGTATGACGGTCAGGTGTTCGGTTATTTCGGTCCCCTTTGTTTGGGTTGGGTCATTTCACATGCAATGTGGCCCTGCTCCCTCTAATTTGGTTATTGGAATTGGATATAAAGTCTGCTGCTGGACTTCTTTAGGAAACTGCCATTTGACATTCACAATCAAAGTTAATATTACAGAATTTTATTCAAGACGTGTACAAAAATGCACTCAGGAGGTTGCTGGGACAGCTGCCTGGGTCCTCTGCACAGACACCCTGGTATGGGTCTTGGCCAGGTGATCAGTGAATTCCTGTTGGGGATGAGAGGTGGAGGAGAAGTCGTCAATGTTTTACCCAAAAAACAAACCTTATCACAGCTATAAGACATTTACCCATTTTCACTGATGAAAATCAAGGTTTTAACTGACCTGGTACGGAGACTTGGCAAACACCGTCTCCTTCCAGAGGTCAGGGGTGAGATAGCTGTAAGTCTTCGAGATGGCATCGAAGGTGGCCTTGGCTGAAAGGGTAGACAACATTTAGATCACATGGACAGTGCAAGAATGAATAAGGGATGAAATCAGATGCCTCCGAAAGGGAAGTGTCCAGGCAAGGCCCCCGTGAAGCATGCCATGGCGGAGGAACATCTGAGCAGGACAGTGGAAGAGCTTTCAAAGCCACTCCATCAGGCTGTTCAGAGTTTCAGGTTAACCGCCGCGCCGTACACAAAGCCAGCTCACCGAAGTTCCCCAAGGTGGCCGTGCAGCCCCTGGCAGAGGTGTAGCAGTCGTCAATACCAGCCATCATCAGTAGCTTCTTGGGCACAGGGGCAGATACGATGCCAGTACCACGGGGTGCAGGGATCAGACGTACAAGGACGGAACCGCAGCGACCAGTCACCTGTTCGGAGCCACAGAAGTTAATGAACAAAGGTTCATTTAAAACCTTCGATTAAAGCTCAACTTCAAGACACAAAACTAGCGCATTTCCCCACCAACGGCACCACCGTGCACACCTATACTGAAAACCATCAGGCGATGTCTAAAGAGAAGAACCTTCTCACCTTGCAGGGTACTGTGTGGGGTTTGCCGATTTTGTTCCCCCAGTAGCCCCTCCTCACTGGGACAATAGAAAGCTTGGCCAGGATGATAGCCCCACGGATGGCAGTGGCCACTTCTTTGGAGCACTTCACTCCAAGACCGACGTGGCCATTGTAGTCACCGATAGCAACGAAAGCCTGAATTTAAAACAGGCGGTCAATACAAAGAGGACGAAACCTGGCTGAATGTCATCACTCGTCATCAAAACTCGCCCAGCAGCTCAGGAATTCAGACCACTCCTGTAGTGACTCACCTTGAACCTGGTTCGCTGACCAGCCCTCGTCTGCTTCTGGACAGGCATGATCTTCAGTACCTCATCCTTCAGCGAGGACCCCAGGAAGAAGTCGATTATCTCAGACTCCTGAAAAAGGTTTCAGAAACACCACCAGGCACAGTTTACATAATTAAAATATGAAAGGACACTAAAATGATACCTCTGGTAGTGTACGTATTGAACCTCACCTTGATGGGAAGGGAGTAGAGGTAAATCTCCTCCAGGGACTTGATCTTCATGTCCTTGACAAGGCGACCAAGTTTGGTCACTGGCACCCACTGAACAGAAGACAATTAACACATCAAATGCAACAGATCAGGAATTTCAGGCAACAAGTCAAGTCCACAGCAACGCATTTATCAATCTTATCAATAAAGGTAACTCGAACTTGTTCCAAGTAGTTACACAGTGAGGCTTTTGTCTCCCACCTTAGTGCCAAAAGGAGTACAGTAGACGTTGCTTTGAATGCTCATTAACGTTAGTCATTAAACCCCTACCTCCTTGTCATCAGCCTTGCCTCCCCTTGACCCGCGACCTCTGCCGCGGCCCCTGCCACGGCCTCGGCCGCGTCCCCGGCCACCGGTTCCAAAGCCACCACGAAAACCTCCTCGACCACCGGCGTCGTCCGCCATTTGCTATATAAAATGATTAAATAGTCCGGGTAAATCGGCAGCATGGGAACTGTTTTAAAAAAAATGTTCATCCTTGCAAAATACGTCACTCGCCAATTATCCGCGGTCAACCGAAAATCATTTGTTATGACATCCAACAAGCTAACCGGACGCAAAATCACCATGTAGCCAGAAACTAATATCTAGATATATAAACAAACCGAGCATAATGGGTCGGTATATTCCTGCGAGTCTTAATAGAGTTGTCAAATCAGCAGATAAATACGCCATTGACGTTTTGACGCAAGCCTTGACTGTGCAGGTAACGTTAGCGAATTATGTTCGCTACAAAATGGGAGTTTAACCTCAAACCCATCAAAACGATACATTCACAAAAAGACACGGTCATACGCCTTCTAGTTTGATGTTACTTCGGAAACGTAAATGGATGAAGGATTGTAATGATGGAAAATAGATTTATTTGACAGTTATATTCAGGAAAATTAAGGTACAACAAACTTACGTGATTTCTTACACAGGAAGAAGGAAGTAGCCAAATTCACGCGAGATCTTATGAGAACCGAAGACTCGCGTCCATATGCAGTCCGGTTTGTATTATCTGTCAAATGAGGATCTGAACTGAAATCATTTTTAATAAGTAATAATATGCCACTTTAGTTCAAATTGTGAAAACCATTTGCGTTGAATTAGAGTATTTCATATATTGTTTTAAATCATTATTTTACTGAAAAAAATACTAAGAATTTTATGTATAAAAAGATCACACATTTGTTATTTCCTCAAAAGTGTCGAAATAAATAGTTTTTCAGCTTCAGTCAAAAAATTATTGTCACAGTCAGATTGCAGAAAGCGTCACACCAGTAACAGTTTCTAGTGCATATAATTAAGTTTAAGAAAACATCTTAATGTTTGCATAAGGAATAAAATATATTTATTACTTGTGTCATTTAATGAACAATTTAAAAATGTATATTTCTCCCACCTTCATGTCCATTTCGATACTAATCAAGTCACTGGCATAACACTGACTTTCTTCTCATATAAAAATCATAGGTCAACAAATTTAGATAATGGAGATACAAAATACATTTTCTATTTTAATTACTCTCTCTACCAATCAAGTCTGAATATAAAATTATCAAAATTATAAGTATGGACCAAGTAAAAATATGAAAACCTGTAGGTATGAAATCTGGATGCCTTTGTGTTTTAAAACTCTGACATTTTCAATAGAACAAGGCCTTTTTGGAAGGACATAGAAGGTTTTTTTTCCCTATTGTGTCACTTTGTGGAAAACTCCAGATAGACAAGAAGTCATCACAATTACATTTTATTTCAGACACAATCACAACTTTTTTGTTGTAACTCGACTTAATGAATACAATTTTTAAAAAACGCAAACGTTATGGTTATCTGTGAATTTTCTACTCAAACCAAGATTTTTATGAGTATCAAAGGGAAAACATTCCAAAAGTCAGAATGAGCCGTTTCAGGCGCTATCGAATCCCAAAGTGTCCATTTCAGGAGCTGCTGCTGCTGCTGCTGCTGCTGCTGGTGCTGGTGCTAGCGCTAGCGCTAGCGCTAGCACTGCTGCTGCTGCTGCTGGCTTCCCCTGTGTTTTCTGTGGACTCCCCCTCTTCCTGGTTGTCCATGACCTCCAAGCTCTCACAGAGCAGGCCGATCTGCCTCTTCATGTGAGCCACGGTGCACTGCATCTTCTTCACCTTCTTGTGCAGCGCGACGGCCACAGCCCTGTGGGTCTCCTGCTTCCTCTCGTAGTCCAGACGCAGCTGTCGGTAGCAGTTGTGCTGCGCCTGGGTCCGGTGTGTGAGCACGGCGCCGCAGCCCATGCCGCAGGGCTGCCTCCAGTACTCGCAGCGCCGGGTGTGAGTCTCCAGGTCTCCCCGCAGCACCCGGGCCCCGCAGCCCTGGTGAGGACAGGGCACCCTCTCGAACAGGCATGACATGCTGTGGCAGTATTGCTCCGCGAGGGGGAACGTGGCGTTACAACCATGGGGCTCGTTCCTACACTGAAACAGAAGGAGTAAAAGTGAATGGTACGGGTAGGTAATAGGAGTCCAACACAATTTCTCTTATAGAGAATGAAACAGAAGTCCGACAGAAGTCATTTTACAAATTCAGGTTGTCTTTAGCACCTTAGCTCCTTACCTTGATCCTTAGGCGACCGATGGACTTGCTCAACTTGTACATCACAAATATCAAACTCTGGTTCACTGGTTTCCTGCAGCAGGGACAGGTTTCCTGTCTTTTGTAGGAAAGTACGAAACATTAGTTGATCATTCTTCTCATAAACAATTACTACGTAGCAGTCTTACAAAACAACATAAAATATTTTTACTTCACCTCCTAAGCCACTGTAAAATGCATTTCTTGCAGAAGATGTGGTGGCATGCCACTCGGACCGGGCACCGGAGAACGCCACGGCATATCGTGCAGATCAAATCGTAGTCGGGAGTAGCCACGAACAAATCCACATCGTAACCCCCACTCTGTAACGACACTGCAGTGTTAGTCTGAATCCTGCCATCAGGCACTCAGGACATGTATGATGTCATTAGTAAATTAATGATTAGCAAAGTAGTGGTTATGCTGATAGGCTGAGATGTTTGCTGGAGTCTCACTCCAGCTGTTTTATCCACCAGCAAGGCAAACCTGAATTGCTTCAGTGAAATATCTAGCTGTGCAAGTAGATGAATGTGAAAATTGTAAACAGTGTAACTCGCTTGATAAAAGCGTCTGCTAATGCCTATTAATAGAGTCTAACGTTGACTCTGCTAATGGGCATTTTCTTACTATATGTGCGCACTAACATTATTAACATACAACACCACATGTCACAGGACAAATAAGACGACAAGCCATTCAGCCTTGTTCTGGAAAAAAACGAAGGTCAAGCGCATGACCCAACAAAGTATCAATACTTTAAAAAATAAATTAACATTATCTCATACCCCACCGTCCGAAAATTAAACTTCTGAAACGTAAAACTTCGTTGAATAAAAACTAACTGTGCCATTAAACGTTGTGAAACAATACTTACACCGGTCACATTAAGCGTCCCTAAGTCAGTAATGATCTATCCTTAAACAATTCCTATCACGACAATATAACAAGCAAAATATATCTTAAAACTTTTCTTAGATTCTTTTTAGAAAACTCAAACAAGTTTCTCAACCAGCTAACAATTTGTTATTTCTAATTAAATGAATGCAGTCTAGTCTTAATTACTAAGAGCCCTGATAATATTTGATGCTGAAAAGTGAAAAAAAGAATCACAAGACAGTATCTTAAACCTCGAAGCTGTATGAAGATTTCTTTAACTCACCATAATTTACACCTCTGGTATCGAGCACTGGCTTGACATTTAATATCGGTGCCTTCGCTCTACGTTTACTTAATACCCACACGTGGACATACCCGAAACAAACACCAAAGAATAGTGGTGGGCGCGCTGTCACAAGCCCTTCGATATAGTAGTAATAATCATTTGACTAAAAACGATGCAGTTATCAACAACAACCCTATACGTGCCCCTTCTTTAGCGTTCCAGCACCAGTTTCAACTCACGGCCACAGCTGATAATGTACACACAAACCAAACGCATTTTTTGTCTAGTGCCTTGTTCGCAGCCTCCAGGTTTTACTACCTGGTCAAAACATTTCTATGGGCAGTTATAGCAGTCTATAGAGTTGACAAACTGGGGCTCTGCCTACGCGGTTTATCAATGGTTCTCTAGAACAAACCTGTAGAGTATTTTTGTTCTGTTGTATCACTGTCAAATACTTAAAATACTCAAATACTAATTTCAGATGCAGATTTAACTATTCACTGTAATCATTTACACGTTATGTTATTTGTTTATTATTTCTATATATTTATTATTTGTATATAATGTATGTATTACACAGTGAAGCTCGTTCATCTTATTCTGGGTCATGAGTAATAAATTAAATTATATTCCAATTATCTTTGTAGAAAAAAATTCTAAAATAGATTTAGTGACGACCGAAACGGTCATCAATCGGTTTGACAACAATTAGTCACTCAACAAAATAACAAAATGTTAGACAAAAATAGTAATAACTGAAATATAGTATTACAGAAAGAGAAAAGGTCTCGGCAACGGGATAATAATAAAAACAAAAAACAAACAAACAAACAAAAAAAACCATAAGCGTCTTGTCTTAGTGACGTACAATGTATGCGACGGCTATTAGTAACTTTCACAGTTTGAACACATGTGGAGTCTGAAATATCGGGGTAGATGAACCCATTCAATGAAAAGATTGTAAAGTTCTACGTTGCTGATAATTTATACGCATTGTAAGGAGACGTCGCTTGTATGAAAGAAGACAATGGCTGATAAAAACCTCCAGTTCAAGACAAAGTAAGTGTGTAACATAGAAAACTTCACGTGGTTGTTTTGCAAGGTAGGCAACCGTCTGGCTAGACAGTTTGTTAAATTTGCACTCTAAATTTTTAAAAGTTTACTGTTTTTTTTTGTTGTAGCTATGCTGTTTCTAGCACAATCGAACCATTCTACAAGGGCGGTAAAGTACAGGTAAGATAAGGTACCAGGTTATTAAAGTAGATGCGTGTAGCCTGCATGGAGAAGCGGACGCGTACATGCGGTTTTATTGAATCAACAAGACGTTTACGTGTTTTGGCTTTTTCGCAGATAAGCAGAGATGAGAAGTACATTTTTTGTACTTGTGCCACGCGTGTGAATGTCTTGGAGATCGCGACAGGGAAAATCGTTCTCTACGTTGAGCAGGTACGTTTGCGCGCGCTTCAAAAGGCGCAGAGCTGTAGATCCATTGATGAAATACATTTATTTATTTATTTATTTTTATTTTTTAAACAACACAAATGTTATATATGTCTTTACAGGATGACCAAGAGGACATAACATCTTTCGCTGTCAGCCCCGACGATCAAGTAAGGTTCAGCTTTTTAGGAACTGTATTATACAAGTGATCATTTGAAGTGTTTTTACTTTTTATATTTATTAGAGGTCATGAGTCTTAATTTTGGGTTAAAAGCAGTAGTGTTGAAGATCTTCTCTTCAGTTTATCCTGGCCTGGTAATGGCTTGGAATACCTCTGGCTGGACTGTCTGTCTGTTGTTATGGCGATACAGTGTCCTACTTGTATGGAAGCAAGTGCACGTTAAGTGTGAGTTTGAGCCCTAAGTGTCTCTGTGAAGGGTTGGCATCCGATTTCAGTTCCCGTGTCTCGCCTCCAGGTGCTGGTGACAGCCAGTCGGGCCTTGCTACTAAAGCAATGGGACTGGAGACGGAGTCTGTGCGCACGCAGCTGGAGAGCGATCCACAACACACCGGTGGCCAGCATGACCTTTGATCCCACCTCCACGCTGTTGGCAACAGGTGCGCACAATGTTCACGGAAAACCCACAAAAATCTGCATCTTTGTGTGTGGAGACTGGACCTCAAAAAAGAATCTTAGCCACATCTTTTTCTTTTGTCAGTAGGTGATTTTACATACGAAAGCCATAATTTGTTAAAGAGAAATTTTAACTGCTATGTGTTTAACCTATTTGTGTGAGAGTGTGCTTGTGTTTATATATATATATTTATTATATTATTGTATTGTATTGTTAATACGTATAGATATGTATATGTGTGTTATGTTTATTTTAGTTACTCATTGTTTGGTTGCCTTTATTTCTATAGGAGGCTGTGACGGCACCATTAAGCTCTGGGATATTTTGAAGCAGTACTGCACTCACAACCTGAAGGGATCCTCAGGGGTTGTACAGTAAGTAAGTGTCCACCATCTGATCCTGCAAGGCTGTCCTGGTATGGCTGACTGACGGATTCCTTCCCCGCCAGTCTGGTGCAGTTCCACCCGGACATCGAACGCCTGCAGCTGTTCTCCTCCTCCGTGGACTGTGTCATCCGCGTGTGGGATCTGCGCACCAGCCGCTGCGTGTTTGTGCTGGAGAACCACTTCAGTCCCGTGACGTCCTTGGCCTTCTCGTCTGACGGCGACGCCATGATCAGGTGCACCTGCTTGTTTCCCTGTTGGAACCGCCTGTTTCTTTCACTTCTACTGCGTGTGCACGTCGATGATCGCTGTTGGAAATCAGTATGTTACGGCACGAGAATTTAAGACTAACGTTCCCTTAAAAACAAACCCGTTACACGTATCAAGGTTTGAGCAGAAATTGTGAGGTGAGACGAGCCAAGCCAATGACACTCTCATCCTGTCTGGCTGGTTTAACTTCCAGCTTCCACGCGTCTTCGCTCTGGTCCGATCTCTTCTCTCTGTAATGTCCCTGCAGCTCAGGCCGGGACAAGATCTGCACCGTCTGGAATCTGCAGAGCAGAGATGTGGCCAAGATAGTTCCCGTGTATGAGGTGAGGTTCTTCACGGTTCTGATGAGGCCCACTACTTGGAGGAGGCAATGTATCTAGGCAATTGCATTTTACGACGGTATCCCCGGGGGAAATTGGCAAATGACCAATTCCATCTGACATTTTTTGAATGAAATTGCCCTGTGGGGGTGTGTGGAGGTGTGTGTGTGTGTGTTGCCCAGCGATGGCCTGGCGTCCCGTCCTGGGTGTACCCATGCCTTGCGCCCTATGCCTGCCGGGATCGGATTTTTGTTTTCTTTATTTCCTGGATAGGGTTGTACGACAGACAAGTGAATGTCTTGTACAGCCGTGACCTGTAGCCTGCCCTGCATTGAGCCTCTGGATTATAGAATTACAAAGTAAAGGATCATAAGAGACTGTTACATTGTTTAAACATGTCATGTGTTCAGTACACATTGTTATATTTACTGAATTTACTAAATTACAGGCAGTGGAGGCGGTAGTCTTGCTCCCTGAAAGTGGCGATTTCTCCCAGATTGGAGTGAAGACGAAGGGGCCACACTTCATCACCGCAGGGAGCATGGGTGAGTAATGAGAGCGCCCCCCGCAGGTCAGACCTCAGACTAGTTTTCGATACGTCAGACTTGTCTTATAATGCGGATCCGGTCCAAACTCTTTGTTTTGATTTTCACTTATGGCGCTATGGTGATACAGAGACGGATGAGAGATGTGTTCAGTTAACGACTGCTGTCTCTTCCTGGCCGGTTCCGTGATTATTTACCAGTTAAAATGCTTTAATGCTTTGCTGATCTCCCCAAGTGGACAGCTGCTACTGACCGCTTCTCCAGTGAGAAGTTGTGTTGAATGTGTTGGCTCGATTTAAAAGCTCAACTCAAACCTGCATTCTCATCACCAGGTGTGCTGCGAGTTTGGGAAGCCAGTTCAGCCCGTTGCGTTTTTACCCAGACTCCCCGGATTGAGGGCGGAGCCAAGGAGGACGGGGACCAGTTTGGTCTTGCTTACAGCTTCCTCCTGCCCTCCTCGGCCCGCTTAGCAACTGTTACCACAGAGCACAACATCCTGTTGTATGAGCTGTCCTCTCTCTCTGTGCAACAGCAAGTACGTACTGTTGTGATTTTGGGGCTTTTGGTTTTGCTTTGAACTCCTGGGTTAACACAAACGACCCTGAGCTCTCTGCTTTGTCCAGAAATGTCTTTTACCCAAGTGTAAGTCATTTTAAAAAACATTTTTTAAGCATCGTTTAAGACAGACGTATAGGGACAGATCCTTCACGTTTTAGAGCAGTTTATATTTTAACCTTTGTTATGGTTGTATCCGTTCTCAGTTTGTTGGGTACAACGATGAGGTACTGGATGTGAAGTTCCTGGGGAAGCACGACAGTCATCTCGTCGTGGCCACCAACAGTCCTCAGCTGAAGGTGTTTGAGGTTGCTACCTGCAGTTGCCAGATCCTGTACGGACACACAGGTTAGTCTGACCAGCAGGGGGCGCTGCTGGCCCACAGGTCAGAAGCCGTGTGTTATCCGAGCTCGTCGGAGAACACACGCTGTCCTCGTCTTATTTAGTTATTTGTTTATTCGTTAGCACAGATGCGGAACACAGGCTTATACATAATGTGATGAGGAGCTGGGAGGACAGACCGTTAACTCTTTAGACCACCCTCTTGTGTAGTTGTTTGTTTTGAGCTGGGGTTTAACTTTGTCTCATGTCTGGTGTCTCTTACAGACACTGTCCTGGCGTTGGATGTGTTCCAGAAAGGCTCGATGTTTACGAGTTGTGCGAAGGTGAGTCCTGTTCAGGCATAGGGCTTGGGCTGGACTTTAAATCCTAGCTTGAGAACCGCTGTCCTGTTGTACTGTTTTGTCTAAAAGCTTATTCTGTAAAATCTTCTCACCCCAAATTGAAATGGGGGGAAAAAAACCCCATTGCTGTTGGTCTGCGTTGTTCCTTAATCCTTTACCTGGCTGTTAACTGACCCTCGGTCTCAGTGTGATCTTGTGTTCTGTGTTTGAGAGCCATTTGTGTCAGACCTTCGTGTGCCCTTTAAGGTTCCAGGACATGCTTTTGATACAGCTTTGGTTTCATCTCAGGACAAGACGATCAGGGTGTGGAGGATGAACCCTGAAACGGGAACGGTCTGCTGTGTGGCACAAGGCTCCGGTCACGCCAACGCCATTGGAAGCATTTCCTGCTCCAGGTGTGGTGGCCACTAGCACCCGTCACTCCCAAATTCAGACGCAGGTCTGGTTTATGGACAGAGAATTCAGTAGACTGGTTCCTTGCAGGTTGAAGGAGAGTTTTGTGGTGACCGGCAGTCAGGACTGCACCATCAAGGTTTGGGATCTCCCGGAGAGCCTGGGAGCAGGACGTGGGCAGGGGGCCGTGGAGCAACTGTCCGCGCGGAACACGGAGAAGGGACATGACAAGGTCTGTGCCCCGTGCCCGTCTGTGCCCTCAGCTTTGCTCTGTCAGCCTTTTATAAATCTGGGTCACCTTGAACAGCGGTAAATTGTCCAGAATAAAGCTGACATGAACTTGTGAAGAGGGTTTCGTCTGCTGTTGTCGAGCTGATGGTTCTGCCACACAGGACGTGAACAGCATTGGCGTCTCGCCCAACGACAAGCTGCTCGCCTCCGGCTCCCAGGATCGCACGGCCAAGCTGTGGTCCCTTCCGGACCTGTCCCTGCTGGGCGTGTTTCGGGGCCACCGCCGGGGGGTGTGGTGCGTGTTGTTCTCCCCCATGGACCAGGTGTTGGCCACCTCTTCGGCCGACGGCACCGTGAAGCTCTGGGGCCTCCAAGACTTCAGCTGTCTGAAGGTAGCCCTGACTCGCTGGCGAGCAATCCAGGCGTGTGTTTGGTGCTCTTACGGTTTTGTGCTTGGCGGAAGGTCAAAGGTCGTGAAGCTTACGGTTTTGTGCTTGGCAGAAGTTCGAAGGTCGTGATGCTTACAGTTTTGTGCTTTGCAGACGTTCGAAGGTCATGATGCTTCGGTGTTAAAAGTGATCTTTGTCAGCCGAGGAACTCAGTTGCTCACAAGGTATGTTACGTTTAGTACTACGTTTAGTATTTTGCAGTGAAAGGGTGAATTGCTAAAAATGATTTGATGTACCCCCCTTCCCTTTCTTCTAAGTGGTTCGGATGGGCTGGTCAAACTGTGGACTATCAAGACCAACGAGTGTGTCAAAACCCTAGATGCCCACCAGGAAAAAGTTTGGGGTCTTCATGCAAGCAGAAAGGACAATATGATCGTGACTGGGTCTGCAGATTCCAACATCAGACTTTGGCAGGTGGGCGTGACTGTGCGGCTTTAAGGGTTTTTAGTATGAAATGCTCCAGTGGAACCTTCTGTGGGTCGTTGTCTTCTTCGGGCGTTAAAATTTGGGGTGCATCTTGATCTTATCTTCTTCTTATTCTTCTATTATCAAATGCAGACTCTTCTGTCAGAATGTTCACTTCTGGCTTGCTTTGATGGCAAGCCACCCGAGTGTGGTGTTTTCTTTACAAACGTCTGGGGATTCTGTCAGTGGTTTTTCTTCTTCACGATCCATATCGAGACGGATGCGTGTTGACGGAGGAATGTCTGAGCCGTCAATCATGGTAGCAGCAGTGGTTTCTGTTTTCAGACCTCCTGGATTATGCAAGCCTGATAAGCCACTGTTACCTTATGACCGGGTTCAGGTTGACGGTAGATTTACAGTGGAACAACAGAGGGGGTATTTCTGCTTGTGAGGGATGTCATTGGATGTTTTTTTTAGTTTTTTTTTTACGTTCGTTTGTTCCAGGATGTCACTGAGGTGGAGCTGGCTGAGGAGCAGGCTAAACAGGAGGAGCAGATACTGAAGTGGGTGGAGATGCCTTCACGATGAGACCTGCATCAACCGGCAGTTTATACCCTATCAGTATAATAGATCTTCACCATCGCCAGGAAAATCTCTCTGCTAAACCCACAATTTTGCTTTCGGATGAGTAGCTGTCTGGGCGAAGTGTAACCTTTGCAGCCCAGCTGTTGATGGATGTCAGGATGGTTTTAACATTTGAGCAGTGTCAGACAGTCGAATGGAAGCATGCACGTTAACACTCACCTCAGGAAGGTTTTATGCCTGTTGTTGTAAGGGACACGGGTTCAGAACCGCGTTGAGGCTCACTGTTGGGGTGTAAAACCGTCCCGTTGTGTTTCAGGAAGCAGGAGCTTTCCAATCTGGTCCATGAGAAGAAGTACCTGAAGGCTTTGGGGCTGGCCATCTCTCTGGACCAACCCAACACTGTGTTGCAGGTTATTAAAGGTCCGCTCTCCTGCTTTCTTTATTTTTATGACTGGTGTTGCACCCTGTGTTGTGTTGCACCCTGTGTTGTGTTGCACCCTGTGTTGTGTCGCACCCTGTGTTGTGTCGCACCCTGTGTTGTGTCGCACCCTGTGTTGTGTCGCACCCTGTTGTGTCGCACCTTGTTGTGTCGCACCTTGTTGTGTCGCACCCTGTGTTGCGTCGCACCCTGTGTTGCGTCGCACCCTGTGTTGCGTCGCACCCTGTGTCGCGTCGCACCCTGTGTCGCGTCGCACCCTGTGTCGCACCCTGTGTCGCACCCTGTGTCGCACCCTGTGTCGCACCTTGTGTCGCACCTTGTGTTGTGTTGCACCCTGTGTTGCACCTTGTCGGTGAAGCTGACCTGAGTCATGCAGCTGTTTTTGTTTCTAGTTTATTCCAAGTTTCCGCGCAGTGCGCAGATTCCGCTCATGGCATTTGCCAACTGTTTTCTTACAGTGGAGTTTTTGCGTGGGATGTACAAATATATATATATTTTAAATGCATTATTCCATTCCTCCATTCCTCTTTCTATTGGTTTGATGCGTTTCAGTGGGCATTTAAGACTCGTGAATCTAACTTTCTGGAGTTTGTGTTTCGTTCCGTCTCTCCTGTGGCCACGGCAACACTCGACGGGGGCTTTAGAGATCCGTCGGGGGGAGAATGGCGACCAGCAGCTGGAGGAGACGGTGCTTAAACTGAGACAGGATCAGAAAGGTGAAGGTCTCAGAAACGCGGACGTGCTGCGGAAATGTGTTTGTGCAGGGGGGGGGGGGGCTACCTACAGGCGTCTCAGTGGAGGTGTGACACAGTCTGAGAGGTGACGCATTCGGTGCCTAAAGTATGCTCCTCGGGCTGAGGGTACTTCACAGTATGGGGCCTCGCTTTATTCCAGTGGCGATCACATAGAGTATTGGTGAATGAAAGGTTTTGTTGTTCCTCCTGTGTGTGGGGAGAGAGGCAGTGCGTGAGGCTAACCCCCTCCCCCACTCGCGTGTGTCAGAGTCTGTGCTGGCCTACTGCGCGGTGTGGAACACCAATTCCCGCAGCTGTCTGGATGCTCAGGCTGTGATCAGAGTGCTGCTGAGCCACGAGCCCCCGGAGAAGTTGCTGCAATACCAGGGGGCGCGTGGCATTCTGGAGGGCCTTATCCCCTATACCGGTGAGTACCAAAGCCCCCCGCCCATACCGGTGACCACTTCCTGTAAAGAAGTTATATTTAAACAAAATTTATTTAAAAAAATAAATGTTATTAAATGTATTTATTTACTCAATCCCTTATTTAACCGAGTGAAATACTTGTCTGACCTCTTCTTTGCGTATGAGAAACCGGTGACTGCCAGGAAACACCCTGGGCCCATCAGTGGCTGAATCTGCTTGGCCGTGTTTACGGGTGTGCGGGCTGAAGCGTGTGCTGTCGCAGGTGGGCGGATGGTGAGGGTGACCTCTTGCTTCCTTACAGAGAGACACATGCAGCGCCTCGGCCGACTGTTGCAGGCCTCCATGTTTCTGGATTACATGTGGCAGAGAATGCGAGTGGCAGGCAGAGCCAGGTGAGGTCGGCGCTCATGTTGCTTCTGGGTGTCGTTGGGATATTCAGTTGGCAGCTGTGGTGAGGATAAGCCTGCACCACGGCACACAATGAATTAAACCAAACTTTAGATGGGCTATAAAACAACACACTCCTTTATTTCTGTTCTGTCCGTGGTTGAGTTTTTCTTGAGAGACTGAAGTCTGTGTTTGGCGAGAGAAGCTCTATCGTATTTGTCACCACAGTCTATCCTTTTTCATACCCAGAATGTCTGTCCAAATGAATAACCTGACACTGAAAGTAATACAGTACTCTAAAAGTAACCTTTGCTGGCTTGGTTACTATGTGATCGAGACTTGTTTGTCAGGATTTTCTGAATGCCTGGTTTAGTTGTTGAAACGGAGAATTATTTTTAACCTTTTTTTTTGGACAGTATGCCATGTTAAAAGCGCTTTATAAAAATAAATAAATTGATTGAAGTCCCTCTTTCTCCCTGACCCCATGTCCAGTGGGGACGTTCAGGAGGACGAGATGGACACCACACCACTTCAGGAGCCTCTGTTCTTCATCGACAAGCAGCCTGGTGAGGCTTTGGAGGGCGCCGGTGTAGGTGGCTGCAGGACCGACCATGGGGAGGAGGAGGAGGAAGAGGAGGGCACTCAGGGAGGAGATGAGGAGGAGGAGGAGGAGGAGATGAGCAGCACCAGTAAGGACAGGCGAATGGACATGGAGAACACAGATTCCTCCTCCTCCAGCAGTGAAAATGAAAGTTGAGAGGAGGAGAACCACGGCGAGCTTGACACCAGAAGGAGAAACCTGGAGTGCCTCCCCAGTCGACGCTGATGCTGACCGGGCGATGGGGCTGAGGGCTCTGGAGTGGACCTCACTGGTCTGTTTGGTCATTACTGCTGGTCTGGGGTTGTGGTCAGTCTGTCCGGAGCCGTACGCCTGATAACATCAAGAGCTTAAATGTCTTCAGTTCAGCCTTCACCCTAACTTAGACTTGTGTTTAGGGGCAGTACTTTCTGTGTTTCATTTTCTCTTCTCCCGGGATTGAAACAAACTTCTGATTTCCTGTTCAGCCTGTTCCACAATAGGAAACTGGCACACTTTTATTATATATGCCCTATACTTGTTTTGTAACACGCATAAATAAATAACTCAATGGCTAATGCTTAAATTTGTAAATGTGATTTCTTTGCCACGCCTTGTGTGCTGTGGGAGGTTATCGAATAGATTACTATAATTTAAAGCAACACATTTTGCTGAGAATGCCTCAACTGAAGGAATTGATTAGGAGGGCCTCATTGAGCTGTTTATATGTAATTATGTAATTATGCAGATGTGAATGTGAGTGAGTGTGTTGAGTGGCGTTCTTGTTGGATGTTCTGTAATACACCTACTTCCTGCTAGAATTCCTTGGATTAATGCCATTGTATGCTTAGAGTTTGAGGACTGTGGTTAGAGACCGCAGACAAATCATTAGAAACTCCCTTCACAAAATAATTTTGCGTCATCTCGGACGTCACAGAGGCCGTTATTGTGTAACCTGTAATGTTCCTCAGTAGCCACTCGGTGAGCGTGTTATTTAAAAATGACAGCTGTCAGTTGAATTTACACTTAAAAGAACAAGAACAAGAAGGAGAGGGATAAAGGATGAGTGTTTTCATGCAAACCGGTTTAATATAATCTTTGACCAGACCATGCGTGACGTATCTGTACGAAACAGTGCTGGGTACTGCGTTTTAAAAACGTGAGGTGTCAACTCAATACTGATTTTCAGTTTTAAACTCTCCCTTCTGCAAAACTGCACAACGTGGGTGAGGGTACACTAGTCAAATGCCAAAATACAAGTACATTACTTGCCATATTGTAAATTCGGTAACTACTTCAGGTATCAAAAATATCTGCTTTCACACAAAAATTGTCTGCACAAGATTTTATTATCACTTAACTTTTTTCATTTTAAGCTTGAACAATAAAAATATATATTATATAATCTATAATTATATTCAAAAAGACTTAAATAATTCATTACCAAACAAAAAACATTAAAATATGTTATTAAATCCAAAATGACCAACACTAAATGATGAAAGAATCCATGTTCTTATATCACATGTATTAATTATCTCGTTTCTTGTGAAATATATTTTACGATTGATACATTGTACAACATATTAGTCATAGCGAATGTAAGCTTGCCTTGGCATTAGGCCGTCAAGCGCTCCGCCGCCTGGCCGTTAGCGGCTCTGCGCGGGCCCGTTCTCAGGGTGCTGTTGGGCCTTGAGAAAAGTCTCCCGCGTGATAGTGGTACAGCGGCTGAGTATCTCCTGGTTTTGGGGGCGGGGGGGCACCTTGGGGTTGGTAGGGGTCTTGAAAAGGCAGGGCTCTGATCTGCTGGGCAGGAGCGTCTCCACGCAGAGGTGGCGGCGATCAGCCTCCGCCGGCGGTGGCGTGCGGCTTCCGCGCTGCAGCCAATCGGCCTCACAGAGGCTGGGGTCGAGAGAGTCGCGGTCCTGGGAGCTGCAGTCATCGGTGAGGCTAAACTCACTCGTCACGCTAAATTTTCTGTCCTCCTGCTCCTGCGTCGTGACTTTGGGCTGGTACTCGGACAAGCGGTTTAGAGAGTGAGATTTGTGCTTGTCTTCTGGCTTGAGGATATCTCCTCCAGGATGACTGCTGGTCAGCTGAAGGTTCCCCTGGGACTTGCTCAGCTCGGGGCTGGGGGCTGACCGCGGTTTGTCCCATCTGGACCCGAGCACCTCCTTTTGCCAGTTCACAAAGTGGATCTGTGGGGTTTTGTAAGGCAGCAGGTACATGCTAGGTACATGGCCAACCTTTCCATTGTACCTGTGGTAAAAGATTAAACAACAAGACTATTGTAACGACAAATAGCTTTCTTGGGTCATATTTTTACTTATTGTAAACTAAGCTCCACAGAGATTGCTCAATATTCAAAATATGCAATAATACATTTCGTGATCACGTTACATATGCTGTACAGTATCTATGATGGATAGAATTTTAATCAATTTAGAGTGTATTATTATGCCATTTATTTAATATGCGGAATTCCGTTTGCCAATAAATTGCCTTAACAAAAGCAGACTTTGGAACTTGACCCATAATATAATTGCAAAATACGAGATGAGAAACAATGGTTACTCATCCCTAGGTTTTATATATATATTTTTTTACAAGAATAAAGATTGAGTGAGGGTGAAATACACGGATAAGTGTTTAGGTTGTTTTGCATTGCTGATGAGTCCACACACCATGTTCCTTTCACACAGAACTCCTAAGTCAGCTGACCCTAACCCCTAACCCCTAACCCTTAACCCCTAATCCCTTAACCCTTAACCCTTAACCCCTAACCCTAACCCTTAACCCTTAACCCCTAACCCTTAACCCTTAACCCCTAACCCCTAACCAAACAGAGCTACCTGATGAGCCACCAGCCGTTGTTAGACTTCTGGAGAACTTCTACCAAAGAGCCAACGTTGAGTAACAACTCATCCTCGTTCTTGGGTGTATAACTCCTGGCAGCGTAGAAGAACATGCCTGCTGGCAAAATGAGATTGTTGTGATTAGTCACGTCATGGTGCGTGCAGTTAAACAGAAAAATGTACAACAGAACTGGGGAGAGCGCAGAATTAGTCTTACCTTCCTCAGGTCTTTCCTCTGGGATATTTTTCTCTTCGTCCTCCTCGCACTTCTCCAGGTAAGGTGCGGGGAACCAGGCAAGGCGCTTCTCAATGTTCTCCACCAGCCACCAGCCTATGAAAGACTATCACTAAGCATCGTCCCACACCCCGCGAGACAGCGGCGGGTCTGAAGGACTGGCTTTGTACCGTCCACAGTACCCTTAGTGCTTCAAAGCTGAAGCTTCCTCCTAGCACGGTGTCCACAGTACCCTTAGTGCTTCAAAG
>JAOYSI010053365.1:40765-53802 GCA_025775065.1 Hiodon alosoides
CCTTAGTGCTTCAAAGCTGAAGCTTCCTCCTAGCACGGTGTCCACAGTACCCTTAGTGCTTCAAAGCTGAAGCTTCCGCCTAGCACGGTGTCCACAGTACCCTTAGTGCTTCAAAGCTGAAGCTTCCTCCTAGCACGGTGTGTAGGGTTAACGGGAGAAGCTAGGAAAGGTCATCATTATATGGGTGGGAGGGAAGTAAATCCACATTTGATTTACACAAAATTTACTTCACTGGGCTTAGTTTCAGAAATTGTGACCTATTTGTAGATAATAATAAAAGACAATTAGACACCACTATGTTTGCCCCTCACATTTCTCTATATTGATGGTCTTTTTATAAGTATGTATGCAACGGAAGACCACACAGTGACTTCTCCTTTTTAATTAAAAGCAGACTGTGATGCCTTCAATAAACAAAACACTGTGTGTTTGAAGCCCGAGATTTTCGCACATTCAAAAGCAGGTTCATAGGTTTTTTTTTAGGAACTTAGTGTTTGGCGACACTGACCTGCTTGGTCTTTAATGAGGACGTCCACCGTCCCGTTCATATCCACTTTGAAGGGCCGATTCATGATGTCCTTAGTGGCATATGACGCCACACAGCGGTACGTTTCGGTAATGAAGGGCTCAGATACTAAACCGACTTCTCGCTTGCCGTTAGAGTTCGCCGCCGACCCAACTTTGCCTCCCTCGGTATCCTCCGACAGCATGGTCACAATGCTGTAGAAAAAAATTAGGCTAATTTTGAGTCCTTGTCGAGGCCCCGTCAATAAATCAGCAAGCAAAGCCATTTCGAAAGCAAATTAAAGGTAGCCAACGCACGAACCTATTGCTCGTGAAATCCGGTCGAATGTCCTGAGTATTTGGCAGGAAGAATCGGGTGACGTCAGAACTTTGAGAAACTCTGGGATCGCAGCTGAGAAGCTCGGTGCAGTACTTCTGTAAAAACTTCAGGCGATGCATAATTCTGCTTGGCCCCATTTTCAGTAAATTAGCCAAGCTGCCCCAAGCTGAAAGTATGAGTATAGCATCAGTTATAAAACCTTTATTAAGCACCTGTAATACGCTGTTTGGCTTTAGCGTTAACGTTAGATATTCAGCTAACCCGTGAACGCGGGAAGCACGCTGCTCGATCTGCGGAAAAGCTTTTTTTCAGGGCAGAAGACCTTTTCCAGTTGTTCCTGAAATACATGGAAACACTCAGGGTGCAATCATCGAAACGATACCTTCATTTTAACAGAGTCGTAGGTTTGATTAACTTACATGCAGTTTCTTGAAATCCTGAAATGATCGGTAGACGACGATTTTACATTGATCTGACCAAGACACCGATGCCATGAACATCTGCACAGGAAAAACAAAACGACATAATCACTTATTATCTTAATAATGGTCATTGTTTTACTTTTCACAACACATAATAAACCATTTAGGTTCAGTGTTTACTTATATACATCCTAAATACGTCTGCTTTCAGTCAACATCCTTTTGGTCTGGCGTTATTAGTTAAATAACATTTAGACGTACCTTATTTATTACGAAATAAAGGTGTACGTACTGTGCTCGATTCTTTGTGCATTACTCCGTAAATCCGAATCATGACGATGTATCTTTGGTCGCTCATGGTCAACGTAGTAAGTAACGTAACTTCAACACGTCTCCTAACGCAGATACTCAACTGTACGGGTTATCTACGGGTTATCACTTTTTATCGAAGGGGTGGAGCCAAGAAGCATCTGCGCGTAAAACGTAAACACTGCAGTCATGAGTTTCAAGTAATGCAACACCATACCAATTCAAATAAATAACTCCCTAGAAATACTAGCTTTAACAGTATATATATTTCAATAAGGTATACGAATTAAATATGTATGGATCTACTTATACATCATTAGAATGGATGTGATAAACATTTAAATTATATGTTGGTTCACGTATGTTTATTTATCTCTACAATGACAGCAGTCTTCGTACCACTTTAGCAGCTTATTAAAGAGCGTAATGTAATCTCTTTGATCAATATCTTTCCAATGATTGGATATTACATGACAATATCAGAAGAAAGGCTTTATGTGTAAGCATCACCGACCTTAGTCTTTTTTCAATGCGTTTCATGAGAGAAATATTTGCGGGTAATTTAATCAGAAGTGGAGCAGTTGCTTAGCGTTACGTTTAAACAAAATACAGATTTGTGAACAAAAAGCGACTTTTCATCTGGTGGAAACTTCGAGGAATGACGTCTTGGGCTTGCTTCACATACATTATGATATTTCGGCTTCTTGTCGTTATTAACGGGCTGGCTAGTTATACCATACTGACCGTGAAACATCAGTTGATCGAAAACCAGTGAACTTTGGCTCCGGTCTACTTAACTTCAAAGTAATCAGTCCCTGGAGTTCATTATGTGCATGTAAAACCCCTGCTCTCTATTTTTTAATATCACCTACTAATAATATCACCGAACCTTATCGTCATTCCCATATTAAACTATTCGGCTGTTCAACTTTATTATTCCTATAAATATAGATATTTCACACATGCGGCGCCGGTCTGAATGGAATTAATAAATATATGGGAATATTTTGAGCAGGCGAGGGTTATGTCATTTAGCAACGTAGCCTTTAGCTTCGGGATACTGGAGGTGATCTGAGTGGGACTTAAATTACTATTATGCCACTCCATAATCCAGGAGTTCTCACGACTGCCTCCGGGGTCAGGGAATCATTTCCCAGTTTTTCGGGGTTTTCTGGTTTCCAATTCCCTCTGGAAAACGCAGTCTGTTTTACGCTGTGTAGCAAACTCCGTTTGTAAAAATGCAGTATAAAAAAAAATATGTGATTGATTGAGAGACGAAGACATTTCAGAAGAATAGTTTTATTGCAACGCTGTCATAACTGCGCATCCCATATCTTCTGTCTCACCTTGTTTAATAAAGGACCGCTCGTTAAAATCTCCACAAGCATCAGCGTGTCCATATTGACATTCAGCTCTTAACGCAACACTCGTTAAACACGCTTTTAACTCAAACGCGACACATTCTGCCTGCCTTGTATAACCCTACTGCATTCAACTAGTAAGTCAACCTACACTCTTTTTTTCCCTCCTGAAATTCCTCATGGCAGTCTGTAAATAAAAAGATCATTTGTACTTTCAGAGAATAAAATAGCAATATGACAAAAATGTACCTCCATTATTTACAAAAGTACTACCATTTTCTCTCTCACATTATATAAAATTATGCACTGAATATATTTTCCACCGTCCCTCCATATCTGATAAAGACTTAATAGCATGACTATGTGAAACTTTAAAATAACTGAAATAGTTGTCCTGTTGTCCATACAAATCCCAAGTTTCCTATTGTCAGTGGGCAACGGTAACAGAAATTGTTCAGAGATTGTTCAAATGAAAACTGACATGCCACACTAACCTGAGGAACTAACTAAGACTGAGGATCAGCTGCTGTTTTAACCCCGGGAAAGATACCGACAGGCCACATTTACAAAGCCAGACGGGCATCTCTTAAACCCACCGTCTCCTCTGTAAGTTAAGGTGACATGATTTCACTGACCATTGAGGTAGGTTAAAGGTTACTATCGCTTACCATGTGCGTCCCCCCCATATTAACTCGTACTGTGAAAAAAAAAAAAAACCCCACGGAAACCTTGAAGTGAAAAAGGGATTCCACGAAACAGAAGATCTAGTAGGTAGGTCTCCAATATAATCAGGACATGTGTTACTGGGAGACATATATTTGGCTGATAAGACTATTTTTAAAATCAGGGTTACATTTCTATATCCACCCTCACACTTCAGATACAAACATACGGTTAACCTCTGTCCCGAAATTTCATTATTCTTTCTTTAAAAGAGAATATGTGCTTATCTGTAATGTCCGAACAAAGGTATTTTGTACAATTTATTCTTAACTTTAAGGCAAAGGTTTCACTAAAGTGGTACTTATGGTTTTGTTTTTGAAATACATCACCGTTTTCTACTAGTTTTGAGAATCAACACCATTTTAAAATAATACTTCAGACAAAATGATCATAGTCATAAACCGGGCCAATTGTGTTAATCAGACGTATGTGAAACAGCTGCGGTCTTAAACACAGCTGCGGTCATAAACACAGCTGCGGTCATAAACACAGCTGCGGTCTTAAACACAGCTGCGGTCTTAAACACAGCTACGGTCTTAAACACAGGTACGTCTTCACCCGTCTTGATTAAGTACTTTTTGTTAATTGCATTGTTAGTAGTTAACTGTACTACATAATTAAAACTGATTCCAAAATGCGTGAACTCTGCAGTTCTCCTAACTGCACGTTGAATCCCAACTCGTCTCTTTCAAAGTCCTTCATGTTGCATAGAGGGATGATGAGTTAAACACAAAAAAATGTGCATCTGAAAGAGGGGCGGAGAAAAAGCAGACGCTCCCAAGGAGCCGTGGCAACAGAACCTGCAGGTAGACACTGGAGCGCCAGACTCTGTCTTATTTATAACCTTGGAAAAGTACGATCCGGCACGAACACCTGCACAGGGGAACTTTAATCGAGCATTTCCAGCTTCAGCTCCCAGCATATGGGGAGAAAGCGGATGGATTTTCAGTTACTGAGCTTCTCAGCACCAAGACTCCACCGGGTTTGCTTGGGCGAAACGTCATTCACCTCGCTGCTGTACTTTTCTCAAAAAACAAAACTCCCCAACCAATTATGGTTCGGCAATGGAAACGTCCCTCCATCCATCAAGCTGCTCCGGAGCTCAGAGAATCGTGTTCCACCTGTCGCTCCATCATACCTAAGCAGGCGTCGTTCATTTGACAGACAAATTAAAAATGAATTAGTTCCAGCCACCCAAAGTACACAATCAGTGCAACATTCTTCTACTGCGCTGAGATATCCAGAAACAAGGAGAAATAACTTCGGCTCTTGGCGTTTCCGAGAAGAAGAAAAAAAATAGTGTCCCATCTTCAAAAGTATTGAGTGCAGGTAAAGTAGCTTAAAACCAGACAATGAAATTAACAGGAAGCAGCGCAGTAAATCCCAGGCGATCAGCTCCACACTGCCACCTGCTGGCAGATCCACCTGCTTGCCGACAGAAACGGCTGGGCAGAATTCTTGCCGTGATTCGACAGTTCCGTTCACTTCCCATTGACCGCAGGGCAGTGCCAAAGGTCGACCTCTGCCAGCCGTGCCCGAACACGGATGTCACCGAAACTCGTATATCGGAGCGCTGTGTTCAGGAACATGGGAAAGGTTCAGAGATTGGTACCTGGAAGAGCAAACAGAGAAAGGCAAACATTTGATCACACAAATATCACACTGTAATCACTTTGTTTTTTCTTAGTTAACTAAAGTAGCAGTTTAGTATTTAGTATCATTCGTTTTCATTATAATTTCCACATCCTCAGTTTGCTAAACAAATACTGTTGTAGAGATCTGATTGAAAGGGGCAGTTCACTTCTGTGGGAGGGTTTTCAGGATTACTGTGAACAAATGCACATCTGCTTCAAGGGCCAGAGAACGCCCCTCGAATCTACACACGTCTTTCTACCACTCATCGAGCTAACCTTTTCCATTACCGACGGATTTAAGAGAACAGAACCAGGGACGCTCAACTCTTTACCATTCAGAACTTCTGTGGTAGTAATAGCCCTCTACTGTTGCCGTGGATTTCTGGAAACAAATGTAATAGAAGCCAGCAAAGGAGGCCCCGCTGATATCCTTGATGGTGTGATCCGGAACCAAGAACTGCTCCTGTGACGAACAGGATATCAACATCGGGAGAAAAGCAAGAAATCATTCTCACCACAGACATAAAAATATTCACTTCACTGACCAAAACAATGTGTCAGCTCCTACCCCTCGCCAAATGCAATGCATTATCCAATCATGACAATTCCTTCCTGTGGGGAATTCTGCCAACTGTGAGAGTCTTTGCTATACTGATTACAGCCAGAAAATGACATTCTTACCCCAGGTAAGCAGAACACTTGGGAGGTCAACACGTGTAAATGTTTTAACTTGACTGGAATATGACGTAGACGTCTTATTCAAACTGCGAGACAAACTTATAACTCAAAATAATAATAAAAAATAACAATTCAAAATAACATTGTGAAACATTTGTGAGTACAAAATCCCAGACAATTGAACTGAAGGCTTCCAACTAGAAGGAACAGCATTGCAGATAATGATACTGTACAAGTCAAGCCTAAGTGTAGTCGAGGTGAACAGTGAAGAGGAAGATAAACAGACCTTCCACCTCATGAAGACATAGTCGCTGGTTTTCAGTTCTTCATAATCAAAATCATCCGCGTTAAATGTTTTCGCATATTGATAAAACGCCTGAAACTTTCCCTGGAAAGAAGAAAACTAACGATTAGAACACTTAAAACAAATTAACGCTGTTTATCGTCGGGGATAGAAGACTGGAATGTAGCTATTATGGCGTTAGCTTTTTTTTAAATTTTGAATTGTCATTCTGCCGTTTGTTATTTCCACCCATAATCGTGTCATCACATCTAACATGTCACACAGTTACATGTTTCACTCAGCATACTGGAGGCTCAGCAGGGAGGTTTAACACTCCCAACCCCATCGACCTCCTTTGTCCCATTCCCAGACCACCTCCTGCACGCTATGGACCGCCACTCTGGGACTCCCGGTCAAAGTCAGCAAATGACACGACCTAGATTCCAACCTTTGACCTCTTTGCACTCAAGCGAGTTACGGGCTGGAACACTAGGGAGGCCGTAATTAGCAATTTTTTTTTTTTTTTTTTTTTTACAGGACGTCCACAAAAAGTCATTATCACTGTAGGGAAGAAAATTACAATACAGTAATCATTAAGTTAATTAATATCCATGGTTGAAAACTGTGGAGGACGACTGTTTAAACAAATATCTTCATACCCAGTGTTTGCGGTCAACGTCTTCATCTGCATCCCACTTCCGTGTTAAAAAGGGTCGCTTTTTACTAATGGTCTCCCCAGCGAAGAACGTGGTGAGTGTTGGATACTCCTGCATAGAGCAGTGTAAAAATGCAAGGCGATGAAAAACAGAACAACCTCGGTTTGCATTTCGGCTCACTGTAATCAATCCTGTCAACAAACTGTGAGGAAACAGCATGATTGGTCCCCTCCCATCCAATCGCACTTCAGCCACCTGTCATTTTACACACAGGAGGCTACATAGCCAACGCGAGCGGATCAACGGCGATTGAAGGAGAGGCGCGTTCCTCTTGACGGCACTGACCGCAACAGCGAAGCGATTCTCTGACAACAATGCACCATTCGAATGCAAGTATAAGCAGTACACAGTGACCTCACCTCTGTCAAGCCCTTGATCTTCAGGTATCCACACAGGTATGAATCTTCCATGGTCACATGCTGTAAAGGAAAGCGGTTTGTGGTAAAGACACGCAAACCAGCCCACAGAGCAGACTTGCATATCAACTATAAACATGCCCGTCTTTGCTCGCAAGCTACAGTGTCTGACTGCTGTAACTGTAAACTGCCCAGGATACGGGTGTCCTCTAAATTACAAAATGATAACAGTGAAACAATAATGGATTGGGGTCAAACATACTGAATACGACAGTGGATGTCAAAATTGGAAAGTTAAACTCTGCAAAAGCGCAGAATGGCGCTGCTCAGGCAACTTCATAATAATAACCCCGATCCTGAAATAGTACGACCCTATATTCAACAAAACCAATTGTTAAAAAGGTTGCCACATTAAGTGCCGAACACCCATAGCAAATGTTGGAATTTGGAATATGGATTAATATTTAAACGAAAGTTGTCAGAGGCTGTCCGAGATATTAAAGCCCTGTGAATGATGCATTTTGCTCAGAATGAGATATAATGGTATAGAAATGTGATATTTTCTAACATGTTTATATCCCCAAAGACGGTTAGACATATCCGACTTATTGGTCGGCAACAATCTTTTAGCCATGTAGCTAGGTTTAACCTAATGCATTGACAGACTGGCAGGCGTCTGAATCAGACAGAAAAGACCATGGTCCTCAAATTAAGTCATTTCATGCTTATCGAAACCCAGCCAATTCGTGTCAGGAATTTCATGACACTATTCGATTGGGATTAGTTCACAATGCCCCGATTATTTACAGTAACGTTACACTACCAATGACAGTTTACACTGTGGTCGACACCTGCAAAAAATGTTGCGCATCAAGAAAAGTAAATGAAACTAAGCAGGAACTTAATTTAATATTATTATCGACCAAGTCTCACTTACTAATTAAGACTTACGTTAGCAGCGTGGACAGCAAGCTTCTTACACGCAGATAAATGATAGCACACTGTGTAAACATTGATAGTGAAACCTCTAAAAGAAAGGTACTAGGTAACTGAGACAGAGCAAACACCGCGACTATTTGTGATCACATTAGCAGTAATTAAGGAAAACAACGCGTTGCTAAAACTTACTTGTAGAACAACTTCAACGTCGTAGGAGTTCCCCTTGCTCTTCTGGTGTCCACGAAACCGAGAGCCACTGTACAGGAGCGAAGTAGCAATGCCTGGCTGTCGGGTGTTAATCGGAGGCGGCGGAATAAGCGACGCCGAGGACACATAGGCCGTAGAGAAGTTGCTGCAGTACTCTGTGGGGACCGGCATGGTTGTCGCGTCACCGGGGCAGCCCCGTGCACAGCTGACACGCACTTGTTGTGCACCGAGAAAAACTGGGAAAGGGGAGAGGGGAGAACTAGAGAAGTGGCTTGTCCGCCTACAAAGCCTCCCGAGGCTGTCAGTCTACATGAACCCCAAGAACTGAAGCAGTGGACATCGACACCGCGCTACCAGGCAGCATCACTTTCCTCGATTAGTTTAGCTGTTCCGCCCATCTAGAATGCTTAAGGCCTATTGGGCCATATTCCGAAATGAATTATGGGACTTGTATGTCCACCATGGATGTCTAGTTTTACTGATCTACTAATCTCTTATCAGTGGCTTTTTGCTTTGAGCGGTGTTACGATTGTGTCCGTGAAATGTAATATATTAGTGAGTATGTAAAACGTTAAAACGTCTATTTAAATAAAATAGTTCTGTGCTTCAAGACCGGGGGCTTTTCATTCCGTTCTGAGAATGTTAAGTTGCATTAATGCACAAAATATAAATTTC
This sequence comes from Hiodon alosoides, assembly GCA_025775065.1. Lineage (NCBI taxonomy): Eukaryota > Metazoa > Chordata > Actinopteri > Hiodontiformes > Hiodontidae > Hiodon > Hiodon alosoides. Next base: position 49,913 of record JAOYSI010053365.1, read on the forward strand.
TCTATATGCTATATAGCACATTTTTAACCTTCGCTAAGTGTCCAGGTAAATAAATGGAGTAAATGATGTATTTGTCGGCTAAACAAGTAAGCACTAAAATAATTATTCCTGAGTATTTGTAATATATGGAAAGGTTGATTTTAAGCAAAAAAAGTACGTTACATAGCACACGCATAGTAAAATACTTACTTGTCTGTTACTGTCATGAATGTGCTGCCATTTCCTTCCCAAGGATTGGCACTGAAGCTGTAAATCATGGTACCCTTTATGTGCCACACGTGACAGCCTATGTGCCGTTTGGTGTGGATTAGGCAAGAAACAAGCCTTTTAATAGGCATTCTACGATATCAAACCATTTGATTGGCTTAATTTTAAAAAATTCAAAATGCAGGAAAATCCATCCTGATTCGTCCATGCTTAATGGTCCAAACATAATGGTCGGAACCAAGGAGGCCTGGTTTGGTGGCTCAAGGTCAAACAGTTCCAGCGTTATTCTAGTTAGTTTAGTTGGTGTAACTTCAACCGCTCGCTACAGCGTCACTGTGTGGCCGACTTGTGCTATTTTCTTATGATCTCTCAGTTGCCGTAGAGATGCCTGCTGTACCAACCAAGTTTGCATGAACAGTTTTGATTTTAATTTGCATTCTGAAAGCAGAAAAATTCCTTATTTTAAAAAGAAGACCCATGCATATAACCTTTTATTTAAGATATATTGTAAGATATATATATATATATATATATATATATATATATATATATAAAATAACATAATGTTGATTTTAAATTCAAAATGTCTACAAGGGTTGCTATCTTCTTTTGGGCTCGTTACTGGGGTCATGGAGATGAATTTCAGCCAGATGGTCCCTCACAAAGTCAATGTAGTTCTGAATTTCTGAAACACGCTTGCGATTCCTCTTCACTTCCTCATCGTGTATCTGTAAAAAAACAAATGTTTATGACCCCCCTGTTTCGGGCTTTCTCCTTCGGGGATGATTACTGCCCTCCTTACCGACTTGATGAGTGCAGCCACCCAGCCGTTGATGCCGGTCACCAGCGCATCCTCCCGGTTATCAATCTTCAGCAGGTGAGTATCATGGGAAGCACCAACCGCGTTGAGTAACGTTTCCTTGTCCAGAAACATCTGCCGTTGAATACATAGAGACAGTCAGGGTGCCGTATGAGTTTTCCATGTTCGGTGTTGTGAGTGACAGGAGGAAGCAGAAGGAGTGTGTTAAAACGGAGGGGGTGTGGCCTGGACACTGACCAATCGCACATCTTCGGGTTTCTCTTCCTCTAATTCATTTTTGGCTACCCTCTCCAAGGTCTCCACAGCAACCTCCAACAGCTTCTCGTGGTGGTGGTTCTCCAGATCCCGGCATTGGGCGAAGGTGAAGGTTTGTTAAGGAAGCATTCGTTTCTGAGTAGGCGATACCTGCGTAGCACAACAGCTCTACCGTGCATTCTGACCAAGTCGATGTGAAAAAGGATATATGCCTTGTACAGCCTCAATGAACCCTGCAACCATGTCAGAAATGTTCCTTTCAAAGTCTTTGATGATTTCCTGAAACACAAAGGGATATTATAAGTAAACGCAATCACTGTTTGCTTTAAAAAATCTCGGGTTTTGGCTTTTTCAAATTGACCTGTTGAATCCATAAGTGAGTTTTGAAATAGGAAGACTTAGTAAAACAGATTATCCGTCAAATTTTGGGCATGTTGGCAGTAGACGGTCAACGCGATCGAAAGAACTGCAACATTATGCACTAATTAGCAGAGGTGCTTTGACCTAATTTGCTGCTTTAAAACTAAAGGCCCTTTATCAACAGTAACAAGGTGCTTTGGGCAAAACGCTGTGCTTTTTCATAGAGAAAATAACCATGATCCTGTCCCTTCTCCTCACCTCCAGCTGGTCGACCAGCTGAAGTTCCAAAGCCATCAGTGTGTCAGACAACTGGCTGATCTCCTCCCGGCACTGGTCCACCTGGGCCTGGAGCAGCTTGGGGTCTGTCACCTGCTGCATTGCTCCAAGCATCTGCACAGACGTGTGAAAACACCGGGGACGGCCCGTCTTGCGCGTCACTGCCATTGGCTTGGGGTGAGGGCAGAACCGGGCTGCTGGACAGAATCTTAGTGAAGTACTGAGATTGTGCTTCAGTTTGGGCACAGTGAAAAACATAATCAGGTTCAGGTAAGTGGAACAGAGCGCCTCTTTTGGGTCACTGCTTGTCTCTTATCACTGCTCATTTCCCTACGAGAGGACTACAAGAGGCCCGGGACGAGAGGTTTGGTGCTGCCTGGATGTCCAGATCTATTATCTATCAGGTGTCCAGATCTATTATCTATCTATCTATTATCTAAGAGCAAAAAAAGGCAAGAAACTCACCTCTCTCCTCCCCTTCTCAAAGTCTGCGGCGATCTTTGCTGCCCTCTCCTGGTTAACATCTACAGCCTCGCGCCAGCAGCCAAAGAAGGAGTTGACCTCAGCCTCCCTCCTACCGTGCTGCGCCAGGCCCATCTCAAACACCTGCACACACAGCGCCACCAGCTGGTTCCGGTATGTCAGCACGGAGTCAACGAATAGAACTGCTTTAAAAGCATTTCTTTGTCAAGTATAAAATCTTGATATCAAACAGTAAATACAAAATTTGGTATTTCATTTTTGACTGTACGTGGTCACTGTTAAACCATGACAAGAATAATGGTCCACATTTCTGAAAGATGTTTTTATATATATATATATATATATATTATATGTTTATAATAACATACAGTAATATTTTGTATTCTTTACTTTACTGTTCTATGCTAATTATATAAAGCAACTAATTATTTTTCCAATTACACCCCACATATATTTAATCGCTTTTAATTGCTTCTCTTAATTTCCAAAAACGATTTACACTTCACACTGTTTCTCTTAACCCCCTCCCCAATAATAAAAATATGAATATGTCTCATTGTTTTTGTTCTGTTCCATTGTTAAGAATGACATCCCCCTGATATCCCTATAATGTGGACCCATGGCTACCTTACTCTGGTGAGGTTAGGGGACATAAGTTAGGGAACTTTAGTCAAGTATATTTATTTATTTAGCTGGCTCTACCATTCGAGACAGGTGGATCACAGGGAAAGGATATGAATTCTGCAGTTGGGAAACCCCAGGCATGTAGACCAGCTTGGCTGCTTCCGGGTCGTCTGCATACAGGCTGTCAAACAGTTGTGGCCCATTGAGGAACTCCACAAAGGCTTCCTGTCCCCGACAGACACAAGTGCAAGGAGCATTGTCAAAGCTTTGCAAAGTGATGCATGTCGTGTCGGTCTCAGTGATGTAGATATACAGAGCATCCCAAAAATATTCCTGCCCCCGTGTACAATCTCGTTCCCCCCTTTTGATTCACGTTAAATTTCAGAAGGGTATGAAGGGAGCACAGTGTATAATAGAGGGATTGGTAGTGATCCGGTACCGTGAGTGTAAAAGATGGAGTGATCCGGTACCGTGAGTGTAAAAGATGGAGTGATCCGGTGCCATGAGTGTAAAAATGGAGTGATCCGGTGCCGTGAGTGTAAAAGATGGAGTGATCCGGTGCCGTGAGTGTAAAATATGGAGTGATCCGGTGTCGTGAGTGTAAAAGTCTGCACGGTCACATGTTCACGCAGATGAAGACCCCTGTCACTGCTGAGGTATAGCGGGGCGTGGCCAGGAGAGTTACCCTGTGGTGCTGAGGTATAGCGGGGCATGGCCAGGAGAGTTACCCTGTGGTGCTGAGGTTTAGCGGGGCGTGGCCAGGAGAGTTACCCTGTGGTGCTGAGGTATAGCGGGGCGTGGCCAGGAGAGTTACCCTGTGGTGCTGAGGTATAGCGGGGCGTGGCCAGGAGAGTTACCCTGTGGT
>JAOYSI010053366.1:0-17130 GCA_025775065.1 Hiodon alosoides
TTAACTCCCAGTGCTGGCCAGCAGAGGATGGGCTCCCCCTCTAAGCCTGGTTCCTCTCAAGGTTTCTTCCTGCAAGCTTAGGGAGCTTTTCCTCGCCACTGAGATGTTGACCCTGTCCCCCAGTCCATTTCACCTCCCAAGGGAATTCCCCGCTGATGTCATCAGCTGTGTTTACATCCCACCTAGTGCTAACACCGAGCTAGTAGCTAATAATGCTGACAACATGCAAGGGAAATATCCAGAAGCCCCAGTGTTTATTGTTGGTGACTTTAATAGTTGCAGATTTGACAGTGTGCTGTCATCATTTCAGCAATACGTAGACATTCTGACAAGGACAGCAAACACTCCTATGTTACGCCAATATTACAGATGCATACATTTTGCGTGCTTACCCACCGCTGTGCTTGGTGGACCACAATGTTGTTTCCCTACTTCCGCATTACAGATCGGTACTGAAATGTCACAAGCCACAAGTCTACAGTGTCAACCAGTGGTCGGAGGACGCCATTAATCAACTACAAGGCTCCCTGGCCTGCATGGATTGGGAGATTTTTGACGGCAACCTAAATGCGAGAGTCTCCGTCATCACAGACTACATTAAATTCTGCATCACAACAACCATACCAGTTAAGACAGCAGGATTGGGTCTCACTTAAAACCATCAGCCGTCAAATAAAAATGACATCATCAGAGCCAAATGCAAATACAAAGAGAGACTTGAGCAGGAATTCAGCACCAAACAAGGCTTTCAAAAAGTAAGAACACTCACCGGTTGTGATCCTAGACCCAAATTAACCACAATAACAGATCCATCATCTTTTGCGGAAGACCTGAACACTTTCTACTAACGGTTCGACATCCTAGACTGCTCAGAGGAATGCAAGGCACTACTGGCAAACCTTCCCATCCTCGAGCCTGCGCTCTCTGCTCCCTTCACAGTGTAAGACGTCACAGTGTAAGACGGCGGCAAATTAAACGGTGCAAACCAATCAAGGCTCCAGGTCTGGTCGGCATCCAGGCACGGCTGCTAAGGGACTGTGCCAAGGAGCTCTCTCCCATTCTCCATTCCATCTTCTGGGAATCCTACAGGACTGCCTCCATACCCACCCTGTGGAAAACATCCACCATCATACCAGTGCCCAAGAAGCCTTGCCACTCAGAATTACACCACTATCAGCTAATTGCACTCACCTCAATAATAATGAAATGTCTTGAAAAACTGGTACTTAACTGGTACTTAACATCCTTCCAATTGTCGGACCACAATTGGATCCCATGCAGTTCGCCTACAAGGCCAAAAGGGGATGGAAGATGCTGTGGCATGCCTTCTTCACTCCCTCCTACAACACCTTGAATCACCTAGTAACTTCGCCAGACTCCTCTTTATTGACTTTAGTTCTGCCTTTAACACTATTCAACGCCACCAGATGATCAGGAAACTCCACCATCTCAACATTCCCCCAATCCTCATTCACTGGGTATACAGCTTCCTCAGCGACAGACCGCAAACAGTCAGAGTGGGTACTGTGACGTCCTCCACCATCATCACCAACACCAGAGCCCCGCAAGGTTGTGTCCTAAGTCTGTTCCTGTTCACCCTATACACCAATGACTGCATCAGCCCCTCACCTGTCACCACATACATGAAGTACTCTGATGACAATGTCATCCTTGGACTTCTCAATAACAAACTGTTTTAAGACTCCATCTCTCAACTCAATGTGCTCAAATGTTGCAAAAACAAAGGAATGTTGCAAAAGCAAAGGAAATGTTAATCAACAAACCTAACACCCACACCCCCACATGTATCAATAACGAAGCTGTTGAGATGGTGGTGTGCTTCAAATACCTTGGACTCACTCTGAACAATAAACTGAGTTTTGATCAACACACCACAGACATTTTCTAACGCTGCCAACAAAGACTCCGAAAGCCATCCAAAAACTCAAATCCCTTTCTGTTGCTCTATAAAAGCATAATCCTCCTTTACTGCTCCACCTGTTATTTCAACATACTCACTATGCCCAATAGGAACAAACTCATACGCATCACAAACAGTGCCTCAAAAATGATTTGTCTCCCCACCCCCAACCTCTCTGATCTCAATAGTAAAGCCATCTTACGAAAAGGACACATAATAGCACACGACATCAGTCATCCACTCAACCCATTCTTCACTCTGCTCCCATCAGGGCGCAGATACCGATCCCTGGCCTGGAAACGAGCACGCTATAGCAGTATAGAGTTCTGTCATAGCACTACTTAACAAAACGACTCGCTAAGTGAAGCAAATATGTTCAATTTCTGTTAATCTGTGTATAAATGTGCTGTCTGATGTCTGGTATATGTTGACAGGTATGATCATGTTGTTTATATGTGAAGGCTATGTACAAAATGACAAAATGAATTGTTTTACGCGATACATTTGGAGCAATTTTCAATGCCATCCCTCTTGAAAACCCACCAAATCTTTCAATGGACCAATTGAGACTTCATTGGATGAGAGGCTCTCCTTCTCTACCATATCTGGTGGAATTGTAAACATCTATCCATGAACCAGGGCACTCTTCAAGTTCTTCACTAGAGTACTTAATATAATCATTTTATTTAGGTTTATAGGAACTTGTGCAATAACTTTTTGCCCTCTGAAATTGGCAGTCTGTCAAATGAAAATTTGCTATAATTACTACATGGTTCACTTGATACATCTGAAAATACCCACAAATTTAAGCTGAGAGTTTGCACTTGAAGTCCATAGTCATTATTTAATTTTAATATTTGATTAATGTACTGGACAGTGTACAATGTACATCTCCCTACAGGAGGTCAAATGAGTTTCTATGAAGACTGCCCATTCAAGGAAAAACTTATCTATCCTCTATCTGGATATATTGTAATCTGGCTATATTGAAAAGGCGGGACAGCTGGCCATGGCCCTTAAAGGCGGTGCCCGACAGGCCCTTCTGGATGTATGTTCGATGTTTCGTGTTTTCCTTAATGTGATGTGTAGTAGTTTAGTTTAGTTGACTATAACTTCTAGTGTCTTTGTGGTTATGGTTTAGTTCCCTCACCGTGAGCTGGTTTATTTGTTCATGTGAGGGCTAGCTGTGTTTTCCCTTGTGTTCTGCAGTTCTTTCCACTGCCAGTTCTGCCTTTGTCAAGGCAGTCGTAAGCGCATGTGCGAAATAAAGAGCACATCTTTCTGTTGATCGGTGTCTGACTCCTTGCTTGAACCCAGCAGAGTAATAGCGCTCCGAAAAACGCTACAGTATTATATGATAAAATGTTTTGTTGAATGCAATTGGTTACCTTGTTTATTTTCCACAATTTAGTAAACTTATTTCTTGGGTTAAATCGAGCAGTTGCTTCAGTGGAAAAAGTACCGGAGCGGTTTCAATGAGTATCGTTTAATAGTTAACGAGGTATTAATAGTTACGCCAGTTTTCCATTTAACGCGATTTAATCGGGTTTTTACATTTTTTTATAATTAATTTAACGCATATTTTACAAAATTTCTGTAAAATCTCCCCTCACTATAGAAAAATTAAAACACGAATCAACGTGAATTTGTGAATTTTCCTCTTTTAGGAAATCTTTTAAAAAGGCTGTTGGTCCATGACATCCAAGTTTGTTATATTAAAATCACCTCCTTCTCTGATTGGTTGTCAGCAACATCCCTTTCAAAAGTGATTTGCTAAAAAAAAAACCTGGAACGACATCATGTTTTAATTGCATAATAATGGACCAATCGAAAGCAGCAACTGTGCAGTTTATTGTGGTGACATAGTCTTGCAGATTATCTGATGTTTTAGCCGACAGCTTGTCTTTATTAAACGTATAGCTAGCTAGCTGTCTGTTAAATTTGCACAGCTGGCATAGAGCCGCATACACTTGTTGTTGAAAAATATGAATGCATACATACTGTAAATGTATTCTACGTTATGGGAGCTATCCCCCTTCCCTCCAAAATTAAACTCAGAAAAACCGATTAATGCTGTCTCTCCATCACTCCCCAGAAAATATACTACTATAAATGTAGTCAACGTAGCAATCAATGCACATTATGCATTGATATTTACCAAAATTTGCAGCAAATATAGTCGCTGATGCTGTCTTTCCTGGTTAAACCCATTCAAACAGGTTAACAGCGCGGATTTGTTTGGAACTATTGAGAGCTACATGAACCACGTGACCGCCTGGCGGCGAGATCAGAGCGTGTCGCAGCTTTTTTTCAACGAGTTCAGCTAGGCAAAAATCACTCGCGGCTGCATTATGGGCATGCGCGAGTCCTCGAAAAGCTATTCTAAACTAAATACATTCACATAGTATTTTTCTATTATGCAATTTTGGTTCTTATGACCATTCTTGATTTGGTCTCCACAGCGCATTAAATGTACACTTTTTCTTTTTTTTATTTAAAACTTCTATTAAAATGAATGAATTCATTCTTTTCTAAGGGGTGAATAATTATGTAACCAACAAATGACAGTTTTTTTTTCTTTAAATTACTTTTTGTGTCACAAAATATTTTGTGCCTTCAAAAGGTATGTTGTGTAAAACAAATGGTAAAAATCCTAATAATCCAATTTAATTCCAAGATGTAACATTAAAAAATGTGAAAATGTCCAAGGGGGAGAATACTTACGCAAGGCACTGTAGATTAGTCACTGTAGACTTTGCTTAGCAAGTTGGAGAAAAGAATTGACAATAAAATTATCTAAATTGGACAGCCCGGGAGGATGGACATTGGTAGAGGTGGTGCTCATTGGACATGTTCTGATTGAAGAGACAAAGGGTGAAAATCTGATGCTAAGCACAGGGAATGCCACCAATGCATCTGCACAAGGCAATAACTGGAGTCCGGTGTCTGGTACTGTATGTGGTGGGGAGGGGTTATGCAGCCACTACAGGCACATGGACGGGCACAAACATATGGATTTGCACAGTCAAATACAGCAAAAAGCAAAAAGTCTCCCATTGGTTAAAGTATTGGATCTGCACCTGGCAGGTTTCAAGTAAAAAAAAACCTCTTCTTTTGTTTTTAGCTGGGTATTTCAGCTATATGCCACTCAAGATGAATAGTCCGTTGAACGTGTAAATAATGTTTAATGCGGCAGTCAGCCGAAGCACAGGTTAGTAAAAAAACCTTCTGACTCATTGTAATTCAATCATACAAACTGTCACAGAAGGATCAACAACTTTGCAGTGTGGCACTAAACATAGCCACTGGACCACTGGAGCAGAGAAGGCTCAATTTCAGTGGGACACATTTCCTGTCTCAAACGCACACACAGACAAGATTTTAATGACCAAGTCACCTCAAATATGGGTCTTCAACATGACCACAGGGAGGAGGATCGTGTGCGTGGGCTGCGAAAAACTACATAAATCCAAGACCCAAGTAATTTTTCACAACTGGCTCAAATGAGGTTGAGTACACCCAAGCCATCAGACACCAACCACCTGAAAAGTAAAGTCATTGATTACTGAAAGTCAAGTCCAGTAAATGTTTTGGAAATCTCAAAGAGTTAAAAGTTTTCAGCCTAGAGGATTGTGGTCCATAATTACTATATATTCTTCTGTAAAGACACCTTGCTGTCTGTCTGTCTCCTATGGATAAAATATAAAAAAATCTTACATCAGATGTTAACCAGTATAATAAAATTCTTAATGTCTAAAGTGTCTTATTTTGTGCAGGAGGCCCACATATAAGTTCAGCAGTGATGGAAAACACTCTTCCCTTGGCCAACAGCTGCTGCTAAGCTTGCAGATGGCAGGCGCTAAGGTTTTGGCTGTCCTCCACCCTGGGAGCTGCGTTGTGTTCACTTATAAATAAAGACTGTGCCTAGACATAAGGGGTAGAGCAGTTAAGAACATTTGACTTCACCTACTTCACCAAATCTGTTTGCTTAAACGAATGTTGCATTTACAACATTTACAAAAAAAAAGCCTCAAGCCCATGAATATTATTTTGGCATGGACCCAATCAAAACAAATATACAGGGCCTATAAAAAGTATTCACTCCCCTTGGATGTTTTTATATTTTGTTTTAAATACTGATTATTATATAGTGAATTCTTATATATAATTATTATAGTGAACTTCATTTGACACTGATCAAAAGAAAAAGACTTTCATATCAAAGTCAAAATACATTTCTACAAATTAGTCTAAATTTATAACAAGTATTAAACACAAAATAATTGGTTGCATAAGTATTCACCCCCTTCAAGTCAGTATTTAGTAGATTTAATATTTAGTATTTAGTATTTAGCACCTTTGGCAGAAATTACAGCCTTGAGCCTTTGTGGATAGGTCTCTATCAACTTGGCACATCTGGACACTGCAATTTTTCCCCATTCTTCTTTGCAAAACTGCTCAAGCTCGATCAGGTTGCGTGAGGATCGTGAGTACACAGTCTTTTTCAAGTCCATCCACAGATTCTCAATTGGGTTGAGGTCTGAACTCTGATTCGGCCACCCCAGGGCATTAACATTGTTGTTTCAAAACCATTCTTGTGTAGGTTTGGCTGTATGCTTGGGATTGTTGTCTTGCTGGAAAACAAATCTTCTCCCAAGTCTCAGTTCTCTTGCAGACTGCACCAGGTTTTCCTCCAGGATTTTCCTGTATTTTGCAGCATTCACTTTATCCTCTACCTTTACAAACCTTCCAGGGCCTGATGCAGAGAAGCATCCCCACCGCATGATGCTTCCACCACCATGCTTCATGGTGGGGATGGTGTATTTTTGTTATGTGCACCATTTGATTTGCACCAAACATAGCATGTTTCATAGCAACTCTAGCCGAGATATCCTTTTTTTTTTTTTTTTTTAAAGTGGCTTTCTCTTTGCCACTCTCCCATAAAGCTGTAACTGATGAAGTGTCTTATTTTACAGTACAGTAGCTCATCTGTTGGATCAGACCACATGGACCAGCCTTCGCTCAGGTGAGCCTTGGCCGCCCATGGCCCTGTCGCCGGTTCACCACTTTTCCTTCCTTGGACCACTTTTGATAGGTACTGACCACTGCAGGAACACCCCACAAGAGCTGCAGTTTTGGAGATGCTCGGATCCAGTTGTCTAGACATCACAATTTGGCCCTTCCTCAGTCGCTCAGATCGTTACGCGTGCCCATTTTTCCTGCTTTGAGGAGAAAATTTTCACTTGCTGCCTAAAATATCCCACCCACTGACAGGTGCCATGATAACGAGTGTTATTCACTTCACCTGTCAGTGGTCATAATGTTATGGCTGATCAGTGTAAATGCTTCATTGGATATGTACCCATATAGGTCTTCTCATTAGAAGAACCATGCTGTTGTCCTGTGGCGGCCATTGTGTAAAATACCTTCTGAGGATGCCGGTGAAAAAAACATAAAAAACAACCATAAAGGGAACCGGGACCAAACGTTCTCAAATTGTTATCCACTAGAAAACTCATAGTACTATTGAATAAGAATTTGATTGAAGTCAGCGTCATAGCAACACAATGACGTTGTTACAGTGGTAGTTCATGCGTTGAGGATTGGCTTGGCTGGGCCCTCCTATTTTTTTCTCCAACAGCTACCAGGACTTGAATTCAGCTAGGTGCAATTAGGGTAAAATTTGAGACTTCTGTGAATGGTGGGCTTTTGCTTCTGGCTTAGAACATTTGTACCTACAAAGTGACACACTAGGAACCTCACCGAGAGACTGCTGATATTTACTGTGACCTTTATTTCCTCTGGTGCTGTCAGAAGGCTAGAGACAGAAACTCAGTGAGCTTTACTTGTTTGTGTAAAAATCGAACGAATCGATACTACCAGCCAACTTCAGCTCTGACGTTAATATAGGCATTTTAAGCTAAGAAATCAAGCAGGTCTTTGCTTATGAGTGATAGTCCTGGGATACCAGCCAGGAATCCCTGGGATTTGAAGGGTCTTTGCCGTTTGTAATTCCTGTGTGACAGCCGCCTGGTGGAAGTCCCCTTTTTTCTAAGGTAGCTGGAGTTTTGTTAAGTGTCCATCCACCAGTCCCCCTCTGTCCAGCCTCCTCTGGCCCCTTCTCCTATGCTTTGGCTGCAGTTTCACCTGTTACATAACTGTCACACTCTGCAGAGAGCAGCTGGAATGTGGGCATTACTGGGGCGATCTAATTTAGGATATCGGGGCGAGCACACTCTCGTCGTCCTCTTTTTTCGACCCGTTCCTCCACGGGGAGATAACTCATACTTACTTTACGAATTAATTTAGAAGACACTTTTGTCCAAAGCAACGTTCATAGAAATGCGAAACAAAATGCAAAACAAGAAAAGTCTAATCAGCATAAATACTATAATAATCAGGTATAAAATTACTATTAAAACGTTTCCTTTATGAAAAAGGCCCTTAAAGTATATCCCAATTTTCAGGAAGGGTCTTTACACAGACAAGGCAGCAAAGTTTACTTGCGCCTGCTGTGGTGGACTGGTTCCTTCACCATAAAGGCACAACTCATAATAGTATATGTTGTATGTATGAGATAACAGAAATGTTTATAGAAAGTATTGAAAAAAAAATATGGCAAAACTGTAAGCTACTTGATAGCACTGTGTCTAGTTACATAACGAAAGCAGACCTACCAGTGCTGACTTGTAAATATAGTATAACCTTATCAGCCTTAAAACACTCCTATGATTCCCCTCTCTATCTCTCCTCACCAATCCCTAGCCTCGTGGTATCTGTTGACACCTACCTGTAATAATTACCCCCCAAATAATCAGAAGTGTAGCCTACTTCATTTGGTTACAACCCAATGTGCACTTAGAAAAAAACTTGTTATATTTGTCTGGTGGGTGAATTTATAAAAAGTCATAAACCCAAAATGTTGGTGTTTAATAATGGTGAATAGCTCTTAAAAATAAGGGAAGCAGAGTGGGGAAATTCTGAAAGGGTCTGGTGTTATGCAAGTCAGGGATAAATTATACTCTATTACTTAAAAATTCTTAATCCCGGTCAGTTTTAGAAGACCAAGTGGTCTTTAACAAATTTATTTGTTAAGGTGCTGAAATTTTCTTACTTTAACTTTTTTGTTAAACTGCCAATGACAAAAGATCTAAAGAGATAACCCCAAAACATAATAATGTAATATATATTACCATTAAAAACATTCATGTATCACTCAAAAACAATGCACCCGTACCACAATGTGGGATCGAGCCATGTGTGTAGTGAGTGGAGCTGACTGGTGGAAGATAGGAAGATAAATGGGGGTACCTACGGATAGGGGCCACTGGTCAGCTAGGTGGGTTGAGGGTCTAATCGACTGGGAGGTAAGTGAGCCATGGGATTGTGCTTGTGCTACATGCTACATGCTACATGCTGTGTGTTGTGGAGAATTATGTTGAGATTGCAGAAAATCCTACTGTGAACTGTAATAAGCTGTTTTACCCTAAACTCTGTCTTGTCTGTCTTTTTCTCTCTCATGCAATATTACCATTGGTATCAGAGCAGGACTGAGACACAGAAGATAGAGATGGAGGACAAATTGATCTGCCAATGCAAGAAGCAACTGTTCCAGTGCCTAGACAAAAGCAGTAATCCGTACCCAGGACAAATAAGTCACTATAAACTATAGATTGGCAGCATCACCAAAGTGGCGGGAGCATGGAGCTTCTGCAGCATTCTCACTGCCTGAGCACGACAATGACATCAGTGGTAGTAGGCTAACTGCAACCCCCACCACAGCATACCCTCAGTCAGACCAAGGGACTTAAGACTGGTCACAACAAGTCGGTGCTGGGATGGACTAAACACACTGAAGTTGTCCAGCTAGCCACCACCCTAGAAGGGCTTACTCCATTTTGCCTCTGGTAGCAGTTGAAAAGCTAGCACCAACAGGTGAGGCTAATGAAGCCCCAGTCTCTCAGCACAGAAGGATCCCCACACAACTGAAAGCTCCAAAAAGAGGAAGTGAGCAAAATCACTTCAAAGAGCTACGGAGCTGTGGCAGTGGAGCCGCCAGAGCCTGGAAGCAGATGAAAGAAAAAAGCTACAAGCTCTCTTAAAAAGCACTTTTGCAGCTAGTGATAGTGAGTGCACCCACATTAACTTAGTGAAACATGACATCGACACCGGTCATCTCCTTTTCGTAACCTTGTTATGACTTCCTCTGAATCTGCGTGGATTACTGTCATCTTCACTAAAAAAGACTGAGATTTCCAGGGATGGCTAAGGCCCTTAACTACATTGGTGTGTCATGCTGGTTTAACTCTCCAAGCTTACGCATTGGGCATTGACATGTGGGTGCCAAGCAGAAGCCTTCATCACTGGATGTGGGCTATAACACTTCCAGTAACTTCCGTTTGGTTTGTGTTATGCAAAGGCAGCCTTCGAGAGGCTAATGGAGTGGGTACTCGTCTCTGATCTGCACATCGCTTGGGTAGCTTATATAGAAGATTTGGTGTTGCACACCCCCACTTTTGATGACATTACCTTATTAAAGGGGCAGATCCCTCCCTACGCCCTATGAAGTAAAACCTGCTCCAGAGAAAGACACAGTTCCTGGGCCACGTTGTGGGGCCAGGGGATGGCTTCTGACTAAACAATGATGAAGCTGCCATATGGTGAGACTCCTGCACCACCTGATAGAGAAAGGGTGCCAGTTTGACTGGAGTTCAGAGGGTTAGAGCTTGTTCAATATCCCCGACATTTGCTTTTTCCAGACTATTAGCTTATTATTGAGGGGCAATGGAGGGTGCTCAATTTTGTTTAGAAGTCAGTCATGTCAGAAGGCTTCAATCCATAGTATGCTCACATGTGTGATGCAATATAGGACGGCGACATAATAACTCACAGCAATAATTAAAATACATGATAGGCTATGTGATTAGAACAACTGTAGCCTTCCATGAAAGGCTTGTATCCACTTACACACTTACAAACCCTAGGCCAGATGGCATCTGGCCAATAATTCATAAAAAAATGACAATTACATTTTTAAGTGGGACGTACTGCTTAACTAAAAGTGGCAGTAATCTGCCACACCACTTTGAAAAGTTGCCACATCCTCAGCTTTGCCACACCCAGAGCGGCTATCCAGGCAGATAAAAGGTTAAAGGTGTCTAGTGACAATCAGGTGACATTGCAGTAAGGCCCACATTGCCACTTGCTGAGAACAGGTTACTCCTGATGTTATATTCTGCTTTGCATTGTACTGGTATGCACTGGTCCGGGCAGTAATACGCAGTGAGCTGGCAGGTTTGCATGGTGCCAGTGTGTGTGTGGAGGGAGAGGGGGTTTCATGGGGGAGTGGAAAAGAGTGTAGCAGCCCAGACCAAGACTAATTTGGTAAATCTAGTCATAGGGTGAACGAGCAGGGGACAGCTGTGAAACTGGACCCTGGGTATTGATTTAGAAAATTGACAGTGAGACTGTCTCACTTTTACCCCCCTCTCCCAACACTTTCTGTGGGTTTATTTGACGATTGTGACCTGAAGCTAAGTGGCAGTACACAACTCATCTCTTCACTAACCAAAGACCCCTCACGGCTTCCCGAGAGGCTGCAATGTTTGGTGCCAGGTTTTTTGTAGAGCAAAAAGGCATTAGCTTAACTGGTGATTCCAAATTAATTTATATATATAAAGGATCATCTAAACGCATGATAGTCTCCTAAAATGTCAAAATACAATGAAGCAATTGAATGCGACATTCATGAAGACATGGAGTGGAATCCGACTGATTCTATTGGGAGCACACAATGACAAGTCACTCATTCGAGCCACTATTATTAGTTTGCTATGTGAGACATCCAAAGTGCTGATGTTCGTCAGGATACTACATATATTACTTTCTTTCTCTTTTCTTCCACTGAACTACTCCTACACTTTTAAAGCTAAACCCACCATGCAAACAGAATTTTGCTGCAAATCGAATTTGTCATCATGTCGAGGTGGGAAGAAGGAAAATTGATTTAATTTTCCTGTATTGATCCTTATACACAGACCATGATGCCTGCATAATGACTACACATTTCTGGCCGGACTTAGTCTCTGAGTCTGCAGGGCTCAGCCAGACTCTTTTTACAAATATGTTTTGTATGAATACTGTTTTTCAAATTTGTTTACTACCATCAACGCGACAGTGTAGCGTGGATTGTAGCTTGTCTAGATCTTTTCCAGCTTGGCCGAGCTCTCTTGGTGATTACCACACAAGCTTGTCGTTTTCCATGAAGTCATCCAGTCTCTGGCCTCCTGCCAGTGGTGACAAACATGGCCCAGACCTGTTAAGAGGAGTTCTCGACAGCTCTGAATGGCGGTTCAAACCTTCATGTTGTGAGCCGTATTTGAAACAGATTCAGGATGGAGTAAATCAAACGGACGCAGGGTGTCTATGTATAGATGCGTTAGAGCTGCTGGCCTACAGGCCTTGATATATGAGTTCCCTCTGATCGAGTCCCTTTGATAGCGTTGTGACTCTGCTTGTGTGGAGCCATACGGCTGCCCTCACGACAGACTGGGCACCCATTTGTTCATATTTCATAGTTTATCATAACCAGGAATAGAAATATTAACCATCAGCCTTCCCGGTCATTGCTGTGCGGCAGTTGCAGAACCATCATGGCGACAGTAATTTCTAAGATTTCGGTCACATGACTTCTAATGCTTTTGCATAACTGTTCAGACTTCTGAGACATCGGAGAATAACCCATTAGGGATGGTTAATATTTTCTATTTCAAGGAACTACAGCCATGGGCGTTTTCTTGCACTAGCAGCCTAGATCATTTTTCTCGTGCAGCAGCATCACGTATTGGAAAAAATTTTATGATTCCCCCCCACTGAGACCACACAGCTGCTCTGACTGGTTGAGACCGTAGTGGGACAGGGTCTTATGAGTTGGCTGTTGCTACGTGCCTTGATGTGATCTCAGACTTACAGACAGGCTGGGATGATTGCCATTCACCAGGGCTGTCCTTTCTTTGGCAAGGCCTTGTATACTGCTGCTAATAGACACAGCAGCACAGGACAATAATGCACAGTGGATGATTGCCATTCACCAGGGCTGTCCTTTATCTGGAAATGCCTCTTATGTTGTAGCTAATAGACAGAGCAGGAACATAATGCACAGTGGATGGTTGTGATGAAGGACTGAATTATTTTTAAGATGACAGGACTCTTGACATTAAAACTGCAAGGCATATGGTGTTGAACGCGTCTTTGTTAATGAGGCATGTCAGGACGAGAGATTTTCACTATTGTGACATATATTGTATATTATTTTTTATGATATACTTTTCACTGTAAACTATTGCTATCCTTTGCATCTCACTGCGTTTATGATGGTAGAACTGAACTGAACAGCTACAGTGTCCTAGATGGGCTGCTCTCCTTTCTCACATTTCCAAATGTAATAAATAAATGATCACCATTGTCCGATCCTCTGTTCACCTTATTGACAAAGATTTAAAATACAAATACAGCATGCCACAATACCACGTTCAGAACAAAACTGCCAGAGTGCATGATCAAGATATAGCTATGTGATAGCCATTTTGCATCTCTCTAATTTGAATCCATGATAATCTTTGTCCCACTGATGTCACTGATTTGGCAGTCCATGACCCCAGATTCCTGGAGTTTCACTTCCTCCCAGGGCCCCTGGCTGTCTGTGACTGAATTACTTTGCTTAGGGGTACCCCCAGCCCCCCCAGCCGCCGACAAGTAAAGGGTTGCCAAAGGGGAAAGACAACATTCAAATCTGCAAGGCGGGAACCAAGTAACTCAACAGCACAAAGGGACTCTGACGCAAATGTGACCTCCCCAGAATTCCTGAACAAGTATGAGTTAATGTGACAATGGAAAGAATACTGGAAATGTTTCCAATGCTTCCCTATCTGAAGCTCTGTGCAATCCCTTAGAAAAAAACCCACCAGCAGGAATGTGTCCCAGTCACTGCCCCCCTCCCTCAGCTATGTATGGTGCAGGTGGGAATGAGAAGGGGGTGAGTCCAGTGGCTGTCCCATCTTGGGTGCTGTGATGTAAGTTCTTGCCTTTTAGAAACTAAGCTGGTTATCGGAGACTGCCAATGAGGATGGAGCAAGTAGAAACAATTCAGCCAATAGGCCACAGGCAACTGGGTATATAAACCAAAGT
The DNA here is from genome assembly GCA_025775065.1 of Hiodon alosoides. Taxonomy (NCBI): domain Eukaryota; kingdom Metazoa; phylum Chordata; class Actinopteri; order Hiodontiformes; family Hiodontidae; genus Hiodon; species Hiodon alosoides. Next base: position 14,108 of record JAOYSI010053366.1, read on the forward strand.
CTGAATCCTTCAAAGTTGGGCGACCCCTACATTGGCTTTGGTGAACAGGATCTGATCCCAAGGACTGTTACTTTCTTTTCACCTGTACAGGTAAACTTGTGAATAAATGGTTTTGTAGGGTCTGGCTGGAGGAGGGTGGGAAGTGGGTGGGTCATAAGTTGTAAAATAGTTCAAATATATTGATGAAAGAGAAATAAAAAGGTTTTCATAAAATGTCTCAGGGAAAGAAAGATTAAATTTGAATTTGAAGAAATAAATGAACTTTAAGAAAAGTAATACAAATTCCAAGGATTCAAGATGAGGGTATTAGCTGTTTTCAGGAACCCCTGAAATCTGACCTTTTTGATTTTTGGTGGACACTCATCTATTCCTCACCACGAATACTCAGAGGGTTGAAAATGGAAATCTCTTTTACTGATGATCATATTACAGACTGCTGGAACTCAACATGCCTCCTCTGGGTGCAGGATTGACAGGGTTGGAAGTGCTGGTTCGATTCAGTCGTAACAGCTGTACTCATATACTCATACTATATATATTCCTAGGTTATTTCTTATGGATAGGTATGGTTGAGGAATAATTGTATCGAGCTGTATCTCCTGTGCAGGCAACAAGAAGTCATGCAAAGCATTGCATTCTGCTATAAATTAACACCGAAATTGCCGATGGCCTTCGTCATTTTAACTATTTCAGTTACAATTTGGTTATTGAGCATGATACTGAAAATCCATGGTAATTCACCAACAGACAGCAGACAGAAAAAAAGAAAACCGCAAGGAGTTGGAAAAAGGCTCTCCCATTCTATATTCCAGTCCTACGTTAAGGTTATGGAGAGGCTGAATAAAGGCAGGTTTAGATTTCAGAATAGGCGGAGAAGTGCAAATAAGGCATAATCTGACTGTTGCATCTGCGAGTCTGCTGTGTTTGGAGGGATGGGCTAGAGGTACTAAATATACCTTCTGCTGCCCTGTGCATATAACTTCATCCCCAGCTTCATTCATATTAGAAACATGAGTTGGTGGCTGGTGGCTGCCTGGAGAGCTGCTCCTATGATACCTAGGTTTCCAAAAAACTTGGAATGTGGTAATGGGCCTTAACTGTTTGAAAATATATCCACCCCAAATATTTATTGCCAATTTGCCTTATTTCTAAGTCTCTTAAATAATCTCTATGGATTGGTTTAAGAGGCACCATTACATGGACATTGTGTATTTGTGTGCTTTGTATCCTTTATGTCTGTAGATCGAGTCAGAAACGCAACTATGGCGAAAAACTGCCACAACGACTACAAGATGAAGTTTAAGAACGAGGAAGAGTACCCTGACCTCACAAAGCATAACAACCACATGGCTAAGGTGTTGACCAAGGAAATGTATGAAAAGTTGAGGTCCAAGTCCACCCCCAGTGGCTTTACCTTGGATGACTGTATCCAGACCGGAGTAGACAACCCTGGTGAGCATGCTAGTGCCTCATCCCACTACAACCACCAATGTGCTATAAAGCATTTAGTCTGCACGAATGCAGTGAACCTATAATCTTAAAGGTTAGTGGGCAGTGGTATCTCATTTGATCTCTCCCACTTCCCACAGGCCACCCCTTTATCATGACTGTGGGCTGTGTTGCTGGTGACGAGGAGTCCTACGAAGTCTTCAAGGACCTATTTGACCCCATCATCTCTGACCGACATGGTGGCTACAAGCCCACAGACAAGCATGTCACTGACTTGAACTTTGAGAACCTGAAAGTAAGTGCAACCTGACTACTTAGTAGTGTTTGAGCCTTAAACCATAAAAAAACAAGACTATTAAGGACTTCTTATAAAGGAGCACTTTAAGCCAGATCATTGAAACCACTTATTCGAGTGTGTCAGTTTTGTCCAAATGGCTCGGTACATAAGATGTTAGATGTTAACGTTTGTCCAAGATTTTCGCGCACAGAGCAAATGGCAAACAAGGATAGGGGAACAAAAATAAACATCCTCATCCACTGTTTGTGTTATTATTCGGGATTTCAGTTGTTCTGAATGAGAGCTTTATAGAGCTAAGGAATAGCGAAGACACAGTACCCTTCTGTTCCCTTCTGCAGGGTGGTGATGACCTTGACCCCAACTACGTTCTGAGCAGCCGTGTGCGCACTGGACGCAGCATCAAGGGATACACTTTGCCCCCCCACAACAGCCGGGGCGAGCGCAGAGCTGTCGAAAAGTTGTCCATTGAGGGTGAGTGTTGACTATATCCCTGGCGTATCCATTTCAACCTTGTCAAGCCGCCCTTTTCTCTTCTTTCAACAAAGGGTTGCAACTGAGTCCTTGTGTGACCCACAGCTCTAAACAGCCTGGATGGAGAGTTTAAGGGAAAGTACTACCCCCTGAAGGACATGACTGACCAGGAACAAGAGCAGCTGATCGCTGACCACTTCCTGTTTGACAAGCCTGTCTCCCCCCTCCTGCTGGCGGCCGGCATGGCTCGTGACTGGCCTGATGGTAGAGGCATTTGGTAAGTGTGTCTTTCCAGTCCGTGTCTTCAATTTTATCTTGGGTCATATCTGTCAATGCTGGTAGAACCACAATACATCTGACTGAGCAGGTTTCTGATGTGTCTCTTCTCCCCATTAGGCACAACGACAACAAGACCTTCTTGGTCTGGGTGAACGAAGAGGACCACCTGCGTGTCATCTCCATGCAGAAGGGTGGGAACATGAAGGAGGTCTTCAGGCGCTTCTGTGTCGGTCTGCAGAAGGTGAGGGTCCTGTAGAACTGCCCCTACTAAAATAGGGGAAAATTCCAGGGTAATACAAATTCATATACCCCTAAATGTACTTCTGGAAGCCCTATTGAATTGAAGGAGCAGTATTGCGCATCCTGTATTCTAACATACCCACAGTCATCACAGCTAACACATGACATTGCAATGACATTGTGATAACGTTGCAATGATTAACGTTTGCAACGATTAACGATTAACGGCAAAGTCTGGGCAGAATGACACCACACAATGGAACTGACCCTGAACTCTCCTCTACTC
>JAOYSI010053377.1:0-2500 GCA_025775065.1 Hiodon alosoides
GAGCTTCACAGGTTGCCACTGGAGTCCTCTTCCACTCCTCCATGACGACATCACGGAGCTGGTGGATGTTAGAGACCGTGGCTCCTCCACCTTCCGTTTAAGGATGCCCCACAGATGCTCAATAGGGTTTAGGTCTGGAGACATAGGCCCCATTTGGACATTTTCACTTAGGGGTGTACTCACTTTTGTTGCCAGCGGTTTAGACATTAATGGCTGTGTGTTGTGTTTTTTTGAAGGGACAGCAAATTTACACTGATATACAAGCTGTACACTCACTACTTTACATTGTAGCAAAGTGTCATTTCTCCAGTGTTGTCACATGAAAAGATATAATCAGATATTTACAAAAATGTGAGGGGTCTACTCAATTTTGTGAGATACTGTACATACATATTAAAATCTCCAAATCAGTGGCTCCATTTGGATTGCCCCACACAAATCTCAGAAAGTCTCTTCTTTGTATGCAATCGCCCTGGATTTCCTTTTGGTCTTGAATATATGACAGCATTGGGTTAAAGCTGGACCAAGAAAACACAGCCTAGATGTGGCCTTAAAAAGGGTGCGGTCTTACACCAAGTAACCTTTCTCAAGACCACATGCCAGCATTTACCAGCATTATACCAGCGGGAGAAGGATCTTTGCTACGCCGATGAAAATCAAGCCATTTCACCTCTGGCAGGGCCTCCAAGGCTTTTCAATTGATTTAATATAATGTGCTCATGTGCCTCATGGTAGTGAAGCGAAAAGAACAGAGAGAGAGAGGTTGTGACCGTGTGGCTGGTTGCTCCCGTGACAATCAGTGCTAGCGGTAGTCATGGTAAGTGGTCTGGGGGCTGTCAGACAGGATGATGATGATAGAGGGCTCGTTTAGGGTAATCCCACCTCACACCTCCACCGCGATCTGTGTCTGATACCAAGAGCACCACCCGGATTGCTACAGCTCCTGTGGCTGTGGCTCTTCAATTTGGATGAATTATAGACATAGAAGGAGAGCATTTTTTGATTAATTCCCTGACTGACCAAAATAAAGAGTCTTGTGTGCACAATGAGAATTGGTGGGCAGTGCACAACAGTTAAATGGACAGCTTTAACAATGTTGTCATCGTGTATTCTGCTCATTTCAGCCCATTATTTTTCTCTCTACCATCTACTTATCCACAGCTTGTTTTATCCCAGAGCTGTATGAAATTGCTTGCCATTGTTTTTTTCGAATTAACTTTAACATCGTCATTGTCTCAAGACCACGGTTTAAAGCCCCATTGTTAAAACAAAAGCAACATTATTTTGTGACTTGATCTCCCTTGATAACGGTGCCTGTTATACTACTGTCCCATAATTTAAGTGTAGGCTTCACGACGATCAGAAGGCAGGGTCAATTTGTTAACTGCTCACCCTAGCTTGAGCACTGGAAAACGCTTTACATAGAGCCCAGCTGAGGCATTCACACATACACATCTCTCTCTCTCTCTCTTTTAGTGAGAAAACAGACCTCTGAAATACTGATCTGTATTATGAGATTGCACATGACAAATGCTGTTTGGAGAGATTGTTTGTGTGACCAACTTTAACTGGAAAAGCATTCAACTAAAAAGTCAGTGCAATATCACAGTCAATCAAAACAAAATATTGAATTCAGAAGCCGGTTTGAGTTGTCTGGCTTACATGTGGTCTACTGTATGCTACTATGGCTATATTCATCCTAGTGTAAATCATTAATAAAGGAAAACACCACTCTTGCAGTGTCGAGGTTAGCCAATAGCCACAGCACAGCCATAGGTTAGTCTATGGGCCGTGAGGGAAACGGTCCAGATTGGAGTGGAAATTGGACACTGAACTCTCTGTCCACCCTTCGGCACATAGAAATGAAAAAAACAATCAAAATTGGATGTATTAGTGTAACATTGTACCCACGGTTGTTGAATGACAGCTAGCAGAGATTTAGGTGCCTAGGTTCTGCGTAGTTTATGGAGAGGTCCTCGGCAAGAGCCTCTGTAACCTGTGAACTGAAAGCAAGATCTGCCTTCCATTTCGAATTGCTTAAGTCCCGCCATGGGTAACGTCACCAAAAACATATTTGTCCACAAGATGTCGCTCCAATGCAAGCTAATTAGTAGGGTTGCGAAGTGGTGAAGTTAAATGGTCTCGTTTATCCAGCTATTCAATTTGTGATACAATTCTAACGGTATATTAGTGAATGTTACTGCTCCCATAGCGATATTGTAAAATTATCATTGCAAAATCGTTGTTAGTAACAATTGCACTGTTGCTCCAAAAGGCCCTTCCTGGAAAATAGTTTCCAGTGTTAGCAGGAAACAATGGGTAGATATTGGGAACTGTTCCTGATTATGACGAACTCCAGTGAATAGTTGTTGCATTGCATTGGCAATTCACAGGAGTACTTGATGCACTCCTTAATTGGATAGACAACATACCCGGCACAATGGGCGGGCCTTAGGAGGCTGTGCCCGCATACAGAGCTTCTGTTCATTAAAAAAAAAAT
>JAOYSI010053377.1:7500-25313 GCA_025775065.1 Hiodon alosoides
TATCTAATCTCTCAAACCAATAGTCAGTAAGACCTCAATTTAGACAACATGAAAATGTCTTTTCCCAGCAACTAATACAATATATCCATATGTGAAAAAACAGACATAACCAAGTTCACCATAGTACCATATTACAATAAAGACACTCATATCTGCTTCTCTGTTAACTGGGCAGGTTTGGGAAAGGCCCACTACAAGTCCCAACGTACCATCTACGAATGTAACCTGATCTCCAACTGCCATGCAGTTTAATCAAACATTATTTTTTACAGCACATTCCAGGAATACAATTTGTCACAAAACACTGCCCCTCAGGCTTGCAGTGATCTTTTTTATTCTGTGCACATGAGGTCCTGGTCTTGGGAGGGGCCTGGCTCACGTGGATCACAAAACTGCGTCTTTGTTCATGACTGGTTCGTTCAATCGCACCACCACCAATCAGTTGCTGAGAAATATTCAAACAACAAACTGGTTTTCTGCTGTGTGAAATGAGTACAATAGAAAGTTTAGTGAGTCAGACTATGTTGACAGAGGGGTAAAGAAAACAAATTCACAAAGAGTCAGACAAAGGGCTTTTTTTTCCACAGAGGAGGAAATGCTCTTCTGCACAGTTCCTGTAAGCTCAAAAAAGAAAACACCATAGCCCAACTGCCAAGGATAAGTTTTGGCACTTTGAGTTTTACCTCAACTCGGGCCCACAAACTGACACGTCTGGCGGAAATTTTCCTCTCATCATCGTGCCAAGCAGGAAAAGATGGTATGATTCTGTTACGCAGTTGCGCAAACTCCCCCGGCTCCTGAGTGGCAGTGTTTATCTTCACGTGTGAGATTACTCATGTCGCCGCGCTTCCAGTAATGTTGCGCTCACCGAGGAGCTTCCTTCAGAGCCCATGTGGAAGTCGTTTCCCGACATCGTTCACCTGCTCTCCTTCCGTTTTCTCGGCCTTCTTTGGCAAGCCATGATGAGTCACCGAAAGAAAAAGGAAAGAAGAGATATAAAGACCTTTGAAAAAACAGTGGACAAGCACGAGTGCGCGCAATCAAGGTTACACATCGCGGTGGCCGCTTTTGCAGCTTCGCTCCGTATAAAACCGGTGCAGCAATTTATTTATCTTCTGAAACAAGATGACCTTGCGGAAACTGTAATTTTTCCACTTTTGTAATTTTCTCCTACCCGGTTTGGTATGAGCAATTGTGCTGATGCATCTCAGCTTGTCGCTACAACTGCAGCTGTTTATTGCACAGTAACAAGCAGTGGCAATGAAATGCTTAGTTTTAGACGTCTGGGCACGGAGATAAGATATACAAGGAAATAAATATACAGGGAGAATTAAGTGTATTAAGAGTTAGTGCAAAATGAAGTGGCAAAGTGTAGGAAGAGGTAGTGAAGGAGGGTAGGAGTTATCAGGAGGGTAGGGGTGGTCAACAGTTCAACAGTAGGAGGGCGATGTTGAGGGTGCGTGTCCTCCCCACTGTCTCCCCACTGTCTCTTCCTGAAGTCCACGATGAGCTCCTTTGTTTTGCTGACTTTCAGCTGGAGGTTGTTGTCCTGACACCATGCTGTCAGAGCTCTCACCTCCTGACTGTAGGCTGTCTTGTCATTGTGTGTGATCCGACCAATAGCGGTGGTATCGTCAGCATACTTAATGATGGAGGCGGAGTTGTGTGTGACCACACAGTTGTGCGTGAAGTGGAAGTACAGAAGGAGGCTGAGCACGCAGCGCTGGGGGACTCCAGTGCTAAGAGTCCGAGTGGACGAGGTGATTTTGCCCATCCTCACCGTCTGAGGAGATCCTAGGAAGTCCAGGATCCAGCTGCAGAGGGCTGTGTTAAGGCCCAGATCCCTGAGCTTGGCGACCAGCTTGGGGGGCAGAATGGTATTGAATGCTGAACTGTAATCAATGAACAGCATGAGTCAGAAGCTGTCCTGCTCAAACTTGTGAAGCCAAAGAGATTTTATTTTATATAAGACGAGGATCCTTGTGAACCCAAACTCAGGACAAGATGTTGAGAACCTATTTTTATTTTGGACAGTTATTTCATCAGTCTGTCCTTATTACTAGGACTTTTCCATCATATGCATGCAGGGAAGTCTAATATTTGCTGTCAGTCTGCAATATTTTATTTCTATGCTCTCTTTCATGAAGCATCTAAATGACCGAAATGTTTGCACAGGTCTAAGTCAAATTGGCTTCCGTGGAAGCAATAGCGTATCATTTCTTGGCAGAGGCTCTGAATCACAGCTGCTATAGTGCCATTCTATTCTCAGAATTCCACGGAACTCGATACTGCGATGTTTTATAGACAATGCCTGTGAATGGTCATTAAAACCACGCACATACACCCTCACACACTCGTGCGTACTCTTCCTCTTTTCTCATACCTATCATACACAAAGACCCAAGCACAATGCATATACCGTAGGTATTCTTTGAATGCTGACGCACAAACGGTTTATACATAAAACCCTGGTAAATGTAAAAAATATATGTCACTTTATACACAGACATAACTGCACACATATACATTCACACATACATACATATACACACACAGACACACACATACACACACACACACAAACAGACCCTCTGGATGAACCCTTCTGACTCCTGTACCTGCAGGCTTCAGGTTGTGGTAAAAAATGATCTCACCTGACGTTTCTGTGTGTATCAGATTTGAGGTTTCCATGCAGCCCCTAATGGCTGGACTTTGACATTTTGTCTGGGTTCCTTAACTGGGAAGCACAGACCTTGCTAGACCATGGTAGATAGCAGGGCCCCTTTTCAGTGGATATCACAGTATACAGGCAGACCCCAATTCCACCCTAAATGAAGCTGCATCATGGGCCTCACAGTCAGTGGTGCCATATGGTCAGCGGTACTGTGAGGGTGTCCTGGAACAGCCGTGCAAGCACAGAGAACCTGAGACCAGCCTTGCAACCCGGGGTTGGAGAACCACTGATAACCACATGGAAGTGATTGTTTTTATCTGGCCTGTGTGTTAACAGATGAATTATTCAGAGCGCTTATTAAGAGATTTAATTAGGCAGCCCACAGTCTCCAGGGTGTAATATGTGGCTGTTCTTTCATTATGATTGTCATTATCATTCAGTCATGAAGCCCAAGATGGGAGCAGACGTCCTTCATGTCAAAGATGTGTTCAAGGCGGGGTTCGGTCAGAGGGAGGAAACGCTGCTTTCTTCTGGCAGGGGAGATATCATGATCAAGAAGGTGGTTCACCCAGGGCGAGGCTCGGCCATTGCACTCCTGCTTTCCTGACCCCTGTGAATTCCCCAAATGGGGGAATCTGACTGCATCATTTCTGGTGGAGGGGGACTAGGTTTGTGCTCTCCCCTGATTTTCTTGTTCAAGATGGCGCCTTGCCAATGGCAGCCTGTTACAGCAGCTCCCGTGTCCTTTCTTGTGTTTCTACATTTTTAGTGGTTTATTTAGTGTTTTAGTGCCTTATTTTTACATTAGCAGTAGGGACTTTTTAACTTCTTTATCAAAAACAAAACTGCTATGGACAACATCAGGATTGTTTACTTACATGAACAGCTGATCGCATTAAGGAAGCCTGTTTTTAGTAGAGAGAGGCTGGAAATTCTGGACGAACTAAGGATGCGCAAACGTGGAAGTAGGGCAAAAAATGAAGTTTGTGAGAAGGGGAGAGAATTTATATCGTATCTTCATTCCATCATCTTTGGCAGCGTGAGATTCCTGGCAGGCTTTCACAGTGTGTGGGCGGACTGAAGCCAGGCTGGCGGTAAGCAGGAAGAGAGAGGGACTTGCCATGCTTGTCAACAACAATGGTGCTCTGCTGGCCATGTTTCTGTTAAGGAACATATCTGTAGCCCCGGCATTAAGCTTTTGACCGTGAGCTGACTGTATTATTTGTCGAGTAAATTCTTGCGTGCTATTGTTCTCCAAACGTACTTACCCATCTGTGGATGCTTGAACGGCGTGTGACTTCATCCATTCAGCCACAGTGGCACTGCAAACGAAGCACCCCAGTGCTCTCATGTTAATATCTGGAGGGCGTCGACTCCTTGAGGGATTGGCAGCTAGACGAATGCTCTCGAAACTGATAGCTATCATGGACAATGTCTCTCACCCTCTACATGGTTCTTTGACCAGGCAAAGGGGCACCTTTAGTAACCGGCCAATCATGCCACAGGGTAAAAAGGATGACTTCTGGCAGTTTTTCTTGCCAAGCGCAATTACACTTTACAATGCGTCCCCTCGACAGGCAGGACTTCGTGGCCCTGAGTCAGCTGAGAGGGTGCTGAGGCCCTTGGACATAACTTATCACTATGGATCACTGGCACTACTGTGACACAACTGCTTGACAAAACTGTAAATTGAGGTTTTATTCACATACAAATTTATAGTTAAACATATGGAGTTATGTATGTTTTTTTGGGGGGATTTTATTTAAATTCTTCATATATGTGTATTGTACATTTGTAAAGTGTATATTTTGCAGTGCTGCTCTAACTGTGAAATTTCCTCCCAGGGATCAATAAAGTACTACTACTGTTTTTCTTTCTGAGTCAAAACACTTTTTAAAGGTTTCTCGTCAGGGAGTTGTGCAACGGCTGTTATGGTGACTGGCTTAACTTGCGGGTTAGGGTTAGCTCCAGTCATCCTTTCAACAGAGAATCTCCCTCCCCTCTCCCCAAGTCCCATGTCTCTTAAATCCCCTGCTTTATTCATCCCAACCCCCTCCTCATTTCTCATTCTCTCTCTCTCTCTCTCTCTCTCTCTCTCTCTCTCTCTCTCTCTCTCTCTCTCAGCATTGCGCTGTAAGTCACATGGCTTCCCTGAAGCAGAGCTCCATAAACCATTGCTTTGAACACAGCAGTTCTCTCATTGGCCGTCGAGATATTGTGACATTCTTGTGCATATTTCTGACACCCCTTCACAAATCCTTTTGTGTCTGTAAAAAATAAAGGAGAAAAAAAAATATGACTGCAACAGAATGCTCCAGAGGCAAACATATGATAGGAGGATGAGCGATAAATATAAATCCAGATGATTTATGAAAGAATGTTACTTAATAGCAAATAGAGAAGAAAAAAGCTTTAATATTAAAACGAATCGTTGATTCAGAGGAAATATGTTATAACTGATTTCCCCCTAACTGCAATGCAACACATTTTTACTGTATGAGGAACTTTTGTCAATGTATGTTGTTTATTATGTTCATGTTATGGATTTTGGGTTGTGTATGCTTTGTAATCTGAGCTGGAAACTCAGGTTTTTCTGCACTAAATTTTCACCAGAGTTCATTGATGAGCCTGTCTTGGATGACAAAAACAAGACCAACTTAACCATTCCACATACTGCCGAAGATCTTGCTGTGTTGTTGATACGATGCTCAAAACATTTTTGGAATGCAAACAAAAAATCTTTTATTCAGTTTAGCCAATGGGAGCCCCATGGATCCTCAACCTAATTCATCCATTCAATTACACTAATAAGTAACAATTGCCTGTAAACAGACGGCCAACATTTCACCTTTGTCAGTGCACTGAACAATTTTCAAGTGCTGTACTGTGTCTGCTCATCCCCACAAACTTTGAATTTGAGCACTGTTGACCGTGAGCGTGAACATTAAACCAGGCTTATGTCACATTGGCGAGAGGCTTCTGGATATCCGCCTGCTCAACGTTAGGTGCAGGTCAACTGTGATTTAGAGTTACCCCTGTGATCACTAATAGTAGCTGGACGGCCGAGGAATTTGTGACTCTTCCTGTATTGTCAAAACACCATTATGATGTATGTGCCTGTGCTCTGGCTCCGCCCTCCCTTCCTGACCCAAGCATTTAAGCCGGCATGCACTACACCCACTTCCAAAGACGGCCAATCCCAGCCTTTTTGACGCGTCAGTGACCTGAATTCCAGTGTCTCTTTGCTACTGCTGGTAACCACGGTTTGTAACCCTCCACTACCACATGCGTTGCTCTACAGCATCATATCAATAAGTTTACAGTTTCAGTTCACCTTTGCAGAAGTGTTTTTCTGAGAACCTATTAGAAGAACTGACATGACATGTTTTTTTTCAGTCCCTTGACAGAATCATAAAGCAGGCAAACCAAAACAACCACCCATTGTGTTGACACCAGTGAAAAAGAGATCCTGCCTGTATTAGCCTCAAACGTGACTGTAAAAAAATGTTTTGCGCAGGATGCAGAAAATAGGTCGATGGATTTCAATCAATCAATCTCTGGGCCAGTCGAGAGAACTCCTTGAAAATGGCATTTCACTAGCTATGGATAAAACTGAATATTAAGGTCATCAACAAAGAGCTGAGCTCATCAGCGTCAGCAATTCTGTGTAAGGTTGCAGGGACAGCCAACAATGCATTACAGGTGGTTCATTCTTGATACTTGGTTCTTGCTGAGCATAGCTATTAAACATGACAACGTGGTTGGGATAACCAAATGTTATGTAAATTGAATACAATTTTGAGCCAAACTAGTAATATATATCTATATCTCAGGATATAATTTTTTCCTACAGTACATGTCTGTGGTTTACCTGCTCTGGCATTTGCGGGAACAAGCAGTTGTAAAATTTACACTAGGGTGCTTCTGAGCTGGTGTCTCACACTAGCTCATGTCAGTGAAAATATAGAACTAAATAAATGAATTAGCGCCCCCTCATTGTGTTGATTATTTCTGATGATGCTTTTTATAAGCTTCTGATGCTTCTGGAGATAAAAGCTTACTTGCCACTTGTAATGGCGCGGCAACCTTCCGTCTCCCTTTCAGTAGTTTGGAGATGATAATGGTTATGATTACTAACATTTTTACTAACAGTTAACATTGCGTAATAGTTTTCAAATGAGGGAGTTTTTGTTGTTTCCCATTATGCAGGATAGGGAACTTAAATTTGTGAGGTTTCCAGAAGTGGCAGGAGATTTGGGCTGTTTGATAACTGCACATCCTGGACAATCTGCACCAAGCTTTACTAAAGGAACTGAGGTTTTACATTTACTTTATTGTCCAACCTATGCACCAAACCAGGACCCACTCAACCACTGTCCAGTGCACATGCAGTCCATGAATGTGTTATAGTCAAGGTTGAAATATTGAAAATCCCTACACAGTCAGTAGAACTGGAGAACAGCAAAAGAATAGTAATAAGTAATAGAAGACCGTAATATGAATATCCCACGATTTCCGTGTGCTTCTAGCCTCTGGGTTTCATTACCAGGAATTACATGTAAGCCAAATTTACAGGCCGCCACAGATACGCGTTTCTTCATCAATTTTCTTTTTCGGATATTTTGAGTCTGCAAACTCTGTTGATCAGTTTGATTAGATATGCCCTCATCACGCATATATATACTCCTAGAAAAATAAATATATTTGTGTAAAGAAAAGCTGACCAAAGAAACAGTCTAGCACTGCACCTGAATTGGACTCATTCGATGTACAGCCATTTCAATATCAGTTTGCGTTCAATCCTGCCCCTTTCTCTTCCCCCTTCAAAAACGACGAGGTAATGTGGAGCTAGTAGAGGGTAAAACTCTGAAACATCTATAAAGAGGCTGGATTCTGGAAAGTGCTTTTGTCTTTTTTCATTTAAAATTTTCTTTAAGAGGGCCACTCCTGAACAGAACCAATGGAGCATTTTCAAAGAAATGTCGCTTAGAGGGTGACATTAAGTCAGGAATCCCACTGGAACTGCAAAGCCCATGGGAATCTCCCTGTATTGGAATGAAAATCAAGATAAACTTTCTGGAAAGGGACATTACAGGAATTAACTAGACGGGAGTGGGCAATAACAGGAAACACTTTAAATTAAGCAAGAGCGGCCTGTAAAACAGAACAGTTTGTATTCATTAAAACAAGGTGGATATGGATGTTTTGCCAGTAAACGTATAGAGAAGACTTCACTGTTAGTCACAGTGTTGGTTGTTATGGTTAATTTTATGAATATGCATATCTATTTGATTTGGGTATTGGACCTCCCCATAATCATACTGTTAAAACCTTTAAGAGAGAGTTCGTAAGAAATGTTATTTATGTCATGAAAGAAATGGGTCCCTTAGCCTAACGCTATATTGTTGCTATGAGTTTGTTATGGTTTAATAAGTTACAAAGCTATGACATCACTGAAAGCAAACTAGTTCGCCTACTAAGCTTGCTAGGTACGTTTTTTTATTTGCATCTGTCTTATCTAAACCATTACACAATTCTTGGTGATTTCCCGTCATAATCCCTCATGATACTCGATTACAAAACCATCAAATAACCACAGCAACTACGGGAACCATAGTATTTCATAGATGTGTGATAGCTGGACATGAATCTTTTTTGACAGGATACTACAGAATTTTTAACTTTTTTTTTTGTTTGAAACCAATTTGTTTTGAAGTCTTGTTTGTAGAACTTGAACTCATGGATCAGGATCAGTACCAGTTCAGTAAGAACTGTATGTGCCTGTAAGTATATCCCTTCATCCCTGACAGTTTTCAGGGACTGCCATTACTACAGTCAAGTTTGATTTAGATATAGAGCTGTACGTTGTCATCATCGAAGTGAAGCAGAATTGTAGGCTGAACCAATGACCAATGGCAAGCAGATACAGTAAAACAGAATTGGCACGGTGCAGAATCTTGAGGGACTAGAGAAATTTCTACTAGAGAAATTGGAATAGATCCATCTATGAATGGTCCCACAGAGGTGTATGAGTTCACTCAGTCAACACAGAATGACCAGCTGTCAAAGGCTGCACTGAGATTCAACCCAACCAGGAGGCTGAGAGATCCAATGTCTGCAGTTATCTCTTGTGCATTAACAACCCTTTCTAGGGCGGTGCTTCGCATGGGTCTAATAAAAAATATCTCATTCAGTAGATGAGATTGAAGCCGACTGGTAAGAACCTTTTTTGGAAGTTCAGATTAAAAGGTTGGGTATTATTCTGTTATTATCAATAAATTATACAAAAAAATGGCTTGGTCAAGATTACTTTCTTGCAAAGGACTTTCATAAAAGTTCACCAGAAATTAGTGACGGCAAAAAAAAAGCAATAACTAGCAATAATCAGCCTATCAAAGGCCGTCGCCTGGGACCGAGTAATGCTATAATCCGTAAAAATACATTTCAAAACTTTATTCGTTCAAAGGAGTACATGCCTGCCAGTAATTTCATGATACACCGCATGGCCCTGGTCACTGACTGAGTCCCTCACCACAACAAAACAACGTCTGTCTCCTGGAAGGAGTGACGTGCTTACGAGATACATATTACACATCTGCTCATTGCTTTCTGTAAGTGTGACATTTAATCAGTCGTAAGGATGGGCTTACAATTAATTTGTATACATTAATTTTTATCTGCATTTATTATTTGAGTAAAAAGGACGTCACTGTGAAATTAAGGAATTAAGGAACATGGGCCCCACTCTATAAACTTCCAAAAAGTTATTTGGGCAGTAACCCAAATTCCAATACACTGATTCAGATGTCTTTGAGAAAAAAGAGACATTCACGTTGCTAAATTCTTTGCTACAGCTAGTGTTTTCTCGTACTGGTTGCATATAACCCTAATAAGGGTGGATCGTGGAGATGATAAATGTTGTGCTGTTCCTTTGAAATGAGCAACCACTCGCCACCCACTTCAGAAGTTCGGCGGGAGTTTGTTTGAATCGGGCTTCAGCTAAATCTCATGCATTCGTAAAAAAAATGTTTACACAAGCATTTCCTGTGCAGTGCTTGCCGACCTCTTAAATAGAGACAGACTCCTTAAACTGAATTACTTGTGACTGTCTGTAGATATCTGTAGACAACTTGACATATTATATGATAAAAAGGACCTTTTCACGAGACATTTGAAGAAGTACGCTTACTGGCCCTCATGCATTTTCAAGTAATGGTCTTAAACTCGCCTATACTCATGTGAGACGCAAGGGGGTGGGGTGTATTTCCCAACGCTGCTGCTCAGAAATGTTCTTGCCCAAGAGGGTTTTACAGAGTGTATTGCCACCAATGCTGTTGAGTTTAGTTTCTTTTTTACAAACCATGCGCTTGTTTTGTGCATTCCTGAAACCCACCCTTTATTTTAATGTAGCTGACGACGCTAAGGAGGAGGTGTGTTTGAAGGGGGGTTGAGGCTCCACATCCTTGATGACCTCACACTAGTGTAAATTACAGGGGAAAGGCCTGTTAAGGCACGTGCTCAGCAACATTAAAGCTTGATGGGGTTTTTTTTTGGAAGACTAAAGGTTTAATGTCAATTCCTGCAGAACTGGGCTAAGTTGCGGCTGGGAATGATAAAGCCAAGAACTTTGCGCTTCATGTCTTCTGAGTCAGTGCTTCAGAGCACAAGGCCAACACTGACAGCTCAGAGAGTTAAAAAGAAACAGGAGACAGGGCCAGAGCCAATGATCTGAGCTGTTGCTTGTTAGTGATTCAGCCTTTCACCTCACCCCTGGCTCCCTTATCCAGAGCACTTTCCAACAAGAAGTTCCTCCGTCAACACACACGAGTAACAGATGACGTTTGCAAAAAAATCACGCTTGGATGATATGGTGGCGAGTGTTCCGACACCAGCCAGCTTATACTTACTCGCATCCCCGCCGTTCAGCTGGATCGTTACTAAAGCAATTCAGGCCAAAACACATGGTTCAGAGTTACAACAGAGTTACCAGAGTTACCAGAGTTACCATGGTTCAGAGTTACAACAGAGTTACCAGCATGCTCTAGTCAGCATTGGGCCCCAATGTTTCTCCCTAAAGCTTCTTCTCCTCCGAGACAGCATATGTGTGTGCCAATAGGTGTGTTCAGCACTACGTCAGTGGGTGCTGTTGGAAGTGGCCACTTGTTAGAAACAGGATTCACACTGCTCTCCCAGTTAAATTTTGCTAATCAATCCAGAAATGTCAGCCACATACAGTTATTTCCATGTCAACGCCACGTCCCAGAAAACACAACCCATAAACCAAAGGATTCCAGGAGAGAAAAAGAACAACAACATATTTAGCCAAACTATAATAAGGCTCCTTAGTCATGGGCTGAAAGCGTTTTTGTATTACTATTTTAATTCGCTTTTAAAAGGTTTTATAGATATAATCTTATAATCTTTTAAAACATTGTATAACAGTATACATATTGTAGCAAACAATATGATTTATTAAGGCCTTTTCACAGGCAAAAGCTGTTTATTAACGCTCTCTGAAAATGAAAAATGAAAAATAATGAAAAGTAATTGTACAGATTTTTAAAATAATATTTAATATTTGAAGTGTAGGTGCCAACCTCTCCCAGTATCTCTTTAACAGGGCTTGTATTTGTGTCCATTTGTGCGTGCTCGAATGCCTGTTAGTGAAACGGCTTTGGAAGTAACTGTGAAGTGTGTCAGTGTGAAGTCATTGCAGTTCGCGTGTATGTGCCTTTGGTCTGTTTGTTGGTGCATGTTCATGTGAAGTCACCCATCCTGACGGTAAATCTGCCTGAGTCTGTGTGAAGCGGCTCCCTCTTTGGAATTACCATACGCTGCCCGCCTGAGTCATCCTGGGCCACCCCACACCCATTCCAGCTCTCCCCCTACTTCTCCCTGTGTGTCCTGGTGTGTCCTGATGGGAACCCTGCTCATTGCAGTAAACTGAGGTCAAGGTTAAAATACAATGCAGGAACAGAGAAAAAACACAATCCAAATGTCCAAACTTAAACTGCAATCTAGATGTAAAGGTTTTTTTGGTGTGGGGGACTAGGGGTGGGAGACCGGGCCCTTTGGACTGGGAAATGGGACCTCAATGCTGAGAACAGAGGGCCAAAAGAAGAATAGGATAAAGGGATATATCCTCACCTTTGTCTAGGATGATTTTCTTTTGTAATCAGGAGGCAGGTTGAGCGAGACGAGGCAGGCCAGCTCGGTTTGCTCAGTGAGAGATTAAGCCGCTTCTGAGAATCCACTCTTAGTAATGAGAGCAGTAACAGTCACCATAGCCTGAGGAGGTGGGAAAGGAGTGATTTTGACCATCAAAGAGAAAAACATCATGGTCGTTCTCCCAGTTTCAAGAGAACCCCCCCCCCACTCCCAAAACCCCCCGCGTGGTAAATAGGGAACTTACATGATAAACACTGTATAGAACACAGTCGTTATTTATGCCTCTGTCGTAATAAAAGTTGGAGGAATTAAACACATTTTTCTCCTAAAAAAATGCATTTGTATTTTCCCCTGATATTTCTTGGAAGTGGACATTCGTTTGGAATGCTGTTTTTTTTTTTTTTTTTTTTAAACAATGAGTAACTCGAGGAAACCATAACCAGCCAAATTCTTACAGGACATGGATGAAACAGCTAGATGGAATATTCTTTGCCAACTAATTTGCCATTTGTTCCCCATGACTTTTCTTAAATTTGTTTTTTCATCTTAGAATTCTCACCGTGGAAACAATCAACATGCGTACTGTGAGATTCCAATACAGAAAACCTATACCCCATTGGCCTGCTTCCTTTATCCATGACGTCATCTCTCTTGTTTTGGACAGGGAGCGTAGTTAATGGTTCTATAAAGGGTTCCCTGGCGATGCTGTGCTCTTCCCAGAATCCACCACTTCCACCCCAAGCAAGTCCCAGGAAAGGGGCAAAGGCTTGTACACAGTGAGGGAGCTACACATTCAACATTTTAAACAAAAAACCCTGTCTCTGTCACAGATTACATATTTATTTTGTTGGATTTGTTTGTCTGTAATTGTTTTTTTGAAGTCAAAATTATAAAATGATAATATTTTTGGTTTTATTGGTTATTTTTCTCCAATAAAAAAAAACAAAAACAAAACTATTCACAATCAAGTTTGTGTGTTTGGTCAATTTCTATCAAGACCCATCATGCCTCCAACTATCAATGCATCGAAAAAAGCCCAGGTTTCATCATCATCAAAATGTAACAATTTTATTGCTATGACAGTTGCCAAAACGTTCAAATGACATCATTTCTGACTAGGAAATCTACTCCAGTGACTCTAGTAAATCTCTAGCTAGTAAGTGTTACATTTATTCAATCAGATTGATTTCTCCTTTCTGGACCATCACCACTCCCTGTGTTTAAAGCCTTCAGTACTTTTTGTTTCAAACTAAATTTTGGATACATTCCTCTTAAGTGTCACAAGCAGTTTGCAGTCTACATTCAAGACTGAAATGGGTTTCCATTACATGACAGTCTCTGAAAAACACGATTTTGAGGACGAAGAGCGGAAAATCGGGTGAAAGGAGAAGTGCTGGTGACGTCGGCCCCTCCTTTCCATAACTTGCGACCACATTGCTGGGTGGCAGGCCTGCCAAAATAGCATGGCTGGCCGCAGACATTTTTATTAGTCAGGCTACTCTCTGTTGATTTACCAGTCTATCACGCTTTGAGATCAGAGGCACAGGCAGGAGGAGGGATGGGGAAAGCGGTTTCAGCAGAGGGACAGGTCAAAAAACGCTGGGGTAAACGGGTGGTGTAGCCAAGGCTTACCTCACTATTGAACAAAAACAGGTCCAAGTGATCCTGACCATGTGAAACTAATGATTTTTTGCGGGTCCACAACAAAATCACAGCCATTTCAGAGCCCCAAAAAATGAATTCAGCACTGATTCGTACACAGTTGAATGGGATACAAATAATTGTTAAGGATATATTTAGCATTTGTTTAAGATATTTAGGAGTTAGGAGGAGAACATCTAAGCAAAGAATACTTTGAAAGTCATCATTTAAATACATCAATAGATGCACATAATTAATTTCACCACATTCTTGATGAAGAACGAATATTTATAGGATTTATTAGGACTGTTAGGATATGTGTATATACAGATATATAAGTTTTCTATCTTTCTGTTTTAAGGAAGGAAACAGCACAGAATTATTGATGTTTCCCATGCATCAGTCCTGTAGACAGTTTTTTACTTTAGTTATGTAGTTATTCCTAAACCTATCACAAAAATGAGGAACCGAAATAAAGTACTTCCCTCATAAGATTCATATCAGCCACTGCGGTTTGTTTTTCAAATTAAATGTTCAGTACATATTTGCCTGCATGCAAAAAATCCCAGAACCCAAGGGAGTTTATTCATTTATGACCGGTGTTTCAGCCTAGGCACATCAGTGAAGGGCGTGAGACTTGTAACTTGGGATGTGAAGTGACTGTGCCAATGCCAATGGGCCAAGTCCAGCTTCTTCACTCTAATGAATTAATGAATCATCAATCAATCAAACAAGCTTGTTATAGCAAATGTAACAGATGTAATCGTGTAAACATTTTTTAAAGAGAATCAAAAAACCCAGTGCAAAATGATAAAAAAAACTGGAAAATTATTCTCTAACACCAGAGGAGGTCAAGTGAACTCCAGGAAATTTTATATTATTATTAGACACATGTATAATAAAACTGAATAATAAAGTAATCAGAAGCTGAGATGATAGCTCAGTAGTTGCAGCATTTTGCGGAAGTGTGGAGGAATAGCCTACAGTGCACAACAGGTGGTTCCGTCTTGGTTCTTGCTGCCAGGACTTCACTTGAGACGATAACCCTCTTTGGATTGGCCGCAACTCTCCAATGCCATCTTCGAGGCAGAGGTATTACCAGCCAAAAACTGTGAGGGCATCCCGGCAATGCCAGAGACCTGGGCCAGGGTCTGGGCCAAAGAAAAACGTGTCATGTCTGCCCAGGCCTGACTTGACAAGTCTGCAAAGTGAGTTGGTGAGGTAATGCTGTTTCTGTTATCTGTGCTCACAGTAGGTCATTTTCCCTCATTTTGGTACAGCTTGTATTAGCGTGGATGGGGGATATTTTGGTACAACAGCACCGGCCCAGGCAGATACTCATCTCCAATCTGAGACCCCTAGCTGTTATATTTGGAAGCCAGCTCTTCTGTGTCTTACTGGAGGCGTCAGTCTCGTGCTGGACTTTATAACCCAAAGGAAATGAAACCATTTGTCTAATGTTGTAGGAGAAATTCTCGTGTTCTCGCAGACTCACACAGCATGTGTTGGTGTTCACTCTTCAATTCTTGATCTGAAGGGGAGTGAAAAAAAGGAACGTGGGAACTAGGCTTTGATTGTGTTTATATCAGGGTATACCACAAGTTAGCCAACTGACAAATACAAATACAAATACACACACACACCTCGGCTGTACGCAAAGCAGGGAATTCAGCGCCTTTACGACTATGGAAGTCCCATGTCTGAGATGGGTTATTCCAACACCAACTTTCCATGATTTGAGGGAGGGGGACTCCAACAGCTGACGTGCCTTGCTTGTCCGCTAGCATTATAATACTGCATATCTATCTATCTATATGTATATAAAAATCCCTTTTTTTACTCCCCTGTTTTAGATCAAGCCTTGAAGAGTGAACATATAATGTGTTTACATACGTACCATAGGTTTCATCATGAATGACATATGCAGATGTGTAGCCTTGTAATGACATCATAGTTTTTTGGCATGGAGCAAACTTCCTGCTAGAATCCTAAGCAAACATAAACATGCCAAGTGACCTCAAGCAAGTCTCTCTTGTTACTGTAGCTTTAAAGATAAATCATCAGGGATTCCTTGCTAGGGGAAGTTTCAACGTGCTGTTGATACATTGATCAAACAAATCACGTTGCTTTTTTTTTTGAACGAACCAGTCGTTTTATTGTTTGCCTCATGGCCCAGATGATTGTTGTGGGAGAATCTGTAGATGTACTTTCAAGGTATGTGACTCTCACGTGGCTTGCTGTAGCACAAAGGGGTTGTTTGTATTTGTGTTAAGAGTTTACATGTGTGACTGCGATAGTTCTGGCCTTTGTCTCTGTCCAATGCTGAAAGCAAATTAGAGACAAAGGACCTCCTGGAAGAGCAATATTAAAGCTCACCCAAGGGGGATATAAATGGTTACCATGGAGATTTATTGTTCTTCCTGGAAACGTTGGATGACATTTCGCCATCCATCTCCAAAGGTGCGACCCCGGAAACTGGTATTTAACTTGTGCGGCCTCCCTAACTGTATGCGCTTGCTAGATCTGCTAAATTAATAAAATTGAAATGGAACCCTTAGCGGGTGAAGGGACCCCAAGAGACATACAAAGGCACATCCTTCGCTCCATCCAGATCAGCTACAGTCCTTTCCCCCAAACTTCAGACAGTGTCTACCTGTTTTTCAGGATAGAGTCGACATGCCAAGGAGAGACATCCTATAATTACACGTGTGACGCTACACAGCTGGTGCATTGCCTACAGCCACGCTGGTGCTGTGTCAGGCTGCAGTCCTTAACACAGCAGCAGGAGCCAGGAACACACTTGATCTCAGACAACAACAAAAAAGCACTCGATTAACTCTGCTGCTCATAGGATGACCTTCTGCAATGGGCAGCCAAGGACTGTTTCTCAAATATCCAGTTCCTTTGTCCTGCCGCTGCTGTCTGTATAGTTCCTACCTGGTGCCGGTGGCCGAGTTGGTCAGATCATCATTGATCGTTGAGCTGCTCCTGATTTGCACAAAGGAAAAATCCAGGCTCCTGTGCATCAGCAGATAATACAGTGCTCTCTGCATCAGTTGTGTCCTATTTTTGGGCGCATGTTTTTGGGTGCATCCGAGATTAAAGGAATTTGCAAACTAACTGAATGGCCTAACAGGATGCACATGACACACATGCTCCTGCGGAATAACTTGGAGTAACTGCGTTGTTATTATTCCACAAACAAATGAAAACAATGAAAACTCTTTTGTTAAATATTTTCAAAGAGCTCTTTTTTTACGCACATTGTGTGTTTGTGCCTGCTCTGTGTGTGTGTGTGTGTGTGTGTGTGTGTGTGTGTGTGTGTGTGTGTCTGTGTGTGCATGCGTTTGTGCATGCATCTTTTCTGCATGGCCTACAAAGCAGTGTAACTCTTACTGTTTAATGATGGATATCAAGAGAGGGCGGAGAGGGGGTGTCATTGACATTTACATTTTTGTCAGAAATCTTATCCAGAGCGACGTGCAAAAGTGCGCTAGTTTAGTAGTTAATGTGCAATAAGACACTGAGCTACCTTTCTCTAATGACTACTACTGTGAGGAGGTACAAAGACTAGAGCTTAAAGGGAAAAAAACATATGATACAAAAAAAACCTAAGCACAATTTTAAGATCGTAATAACATCCATATAGCAATGTGCCTGTGTTGTTGCATCTGCCCTTATCCGCGAGTCTCCATTATTTAGGACAACGCCTGGAGCACCTGGAGTTTGGTAGAAACGATGGTACAACTCTGACAACTATCCTTCCGTCGATGGAAACTTCCTGTACCTCCTGTACTTTAGAAACACATTCTAAAATACTGGAAAATTAACTACCTGTCTATTCCAGGTACCGATTTGCCAGGTCAACAGTGTCGCCGTTATGGGCGGGCCTTGGGGGCCCAGGCCCGTCCATAATGTCACTGTGCCCCATCAGCTGAATTCTCTCCCTGAGAAAATGTTAATTATACACTTAATAAAAGCTATGTGAGGTGAACAAAATGCCCCCTTGTCAAAGTTGAGTGCCCGTCACTTCCTTATGTTCTGGCACTGACCCTGCAGGTCAGGCATGAAATTTGATTTGAATAAGAGTTCAACACATACAGTTCGTCTGCCTGGCTCTAGGCAAAGCTAAACAAAGCTAGACTTTTCTTTTTCTTTTTTTAAAGGAGGTCACTTGACTCCCACGCACAGCTTTCTATTGGCCAGTAATCAAATGTTCATCTAAGAATTTTGTAGTGTTTTTACAGCCATCCCTCCCCCAACTAAATGGAGCGGTAGTAAGAGAGAGAGAGAGAGAGAGAGAGAGAGAGAGAGAGAGAGAGAGAGAGAG
>JAOYSI010053388.1:0-25312 GCA_025775065.1 Hiodon alosoides
CTGTTCCAGCATGACTGTGCCCCAGTGCACAAAGCAAGGTCCATAAAGGCATGGTTGGATGAGTTTGGTGTGGAAGAGCTTGACTGACCTGCACAGAGCCCTGACCTCAACCCTATCAAACAACTTTGGGATGAACTAGAACTGAGATTGCGAGCCAGGCCCTCTTGTCCAACATCAGTGTCTGACCTCACAAATGCTCTTCCGGAAGAATGGTTAAAAATTCCAACAGACACACTCCAAAATCTTGTACAAAGCCTTCCCAGAAGAGTGGAAGCTGTTATAGCTGCAAAGGGGGGACCAACCCGATATTAATGCCTATGGATTTAGAATGGGATGTCATAAAATAGCACTAAACCTCCTTGTTCAGATCCACATCAAATCACACTCCAGTGTGTTAAAAAACTTTTTAATTTAGCATTAAGTTACCAAAACCCAAAAGCTTCCATGCCCCCACCCTTAGAAAGTCATCTGGTACAAAAAGTTTCTGTGTGAATCAGTAGTGCGTTGCTGTGCAGGAACCGACCGGATAGCCTGGGCCCTTAACTTCTCAACAGGGAGTGAATTAGCAGGGTGTTGCAATGCAGAAACCGACCATTTTTTCAAGTGGTGTATTTTAACCGCATATTGCATTAATTTAGGCAAGAGTTATGCAGCACTATCTGTGAAACAGGATGTGCTTGTATGACAGGCAGAACACTGTAGAGTTTAAGACAGGCACAGTTGGACACCTTTCCTACATGTTGGTGGATTTGCTTGCACACGTCACTTTTTTCCTCAAATGAAATTTGAGGAAATTTGTTATAATTACTTCCATAATGGAATTGGATTACATGTCTAGAAGATCCAAAATACAAACATATGCCATAATAAATGTAATAAATGAAAGGAACATTATCTCAAAGGAATCAAGCTAGATACTGGCATAATTTACTTTTTTATAATTTATTTGGTCAAAAAACATGTGGTGTTGCAAGCGCTTTATTGCAAGCATGAAAAAAGGCCCCAACATATTTTTTATTATATCTAGTCAGACATCATATAATTCAAATATTTATTTTGGCTGTGAAACAAAAGTGAAATTGCTTTATTCAAACTATAATTTTTTATGTTATTTTAATTAAAGTGCACGGAATTGTAACAACCAAGAAGAATAGCGAAATGAAACAAAAAACATTTATTAAAATTTTTAATATCTTTCATTGATTTCCAAAACAAAATTTTAAAAAGCCAGCCAAAGATCCAGCCAGTGTAAAAGAAGTAGCCTGTACACAAATACAGCACATTATTTTAATTAAATAATTTATTCATTAATAATGATTTTATTTGTCGTTAAGCTGGTTTCCCCAAACCAATACATAGATGTTGAATGAAATTATTATAATAGTTTTTTTCTGAAAATGTGATATATTTTTATAGGTTTTTAAAATAAGGTTTTGTTAATAAATTATGTAGCCACCAATCTCAATACAATACTTCGCTAATAGAAAACAGTAAGGTTTTTCATGCTAATACATTACAATAATAATAATGTTGTATTATTGAAGGTCACGTCATTGACGCTACTGGTATTTATTATCTTATACATAGTAGGACTTTAAAGTAGTAGACACTATGTCAACAATAATGGTTTTTTGCATTTTTTTTTTCCATTGTGAAAATGTATTTCTTGCCCTAACAGCTTGTCTCTCAATTCATGAGAGGCATACCTATTAATATGCTGCTCAGAACCTCCTCCCTCTCAAAGACCCATTTACACTGAATGACCTAGTTTTCTCATTGTTGATCTAGCTCTGCTGGTGTTAACTGTAAAACAGTGCAAGCTCTTCTGATGTTGACTTTTAAAAATGAAATGGCTAACTCTACTTGTATAGACTATAAAACAGCACTAGCTCTGCTGATATAGACTGTAAAAAATGGCTGGCACTGAGGGTGAGTTAAAATATGACTAGCTTTGCCGACTTTTGAAACGTATAGGTCTGAAGTGCTGCACTAATGAAGAAAAACTCAAATAGGTGTCTGCAAAAGTGGTACCAAGTTTTAACAACCCTGAAACAAGGCCAAATACAATTTCAGTTTAGAACAATAATTATTGAGTGAGAAGTCCATGATATAAGGAAAGTCATTGTAACATTGTGTACATTGTTTGATAAAAGGTCTATTTGTTAAGCTACAGACTCCAAACAAATTCCAATGCTTAAAATGTACTTACTAAGTGACTTGAATATTCTGCACTACTTAATGGAAGCCAAAATCTCAATATCCGTTGCATATAAAAAAGAGTGGAATTTAGCAAAAGTAAGAGTAATTTTCATTTCAGATCTGTGTTTATTAGGCTTTATTAATGTATATAAATGAGATTACTGAAAGATAATTAAGTCAACAAAATCTATTTAGTTTTAACAATTTATAAATGTTTTTGAACTGCAAAGATATGCAGTACCTTTCAGTCTGTGGTACATTCTTTCAGAAGGCTTGTGCACAGAACAGACTAAAACCGGATACAATTCAATTATTGTTAAAAATAATGTCCAGTAACCTGAATGTTTATCTTATGACCCATGATACATTCAACAAATGTTTTTAATTGAATCTTAATTCTAACAGGTGACAGTTAGCTAAACAATTGAAATGAAGAGGTAGACCAATGTTCCAGAACCAAAAGTCCAGTTTTCATTACATCATACTTTTCAGTGGCAATATTGATTACAGCCTTCTATTATTCTGTTAATTCAGAGTTTCCACACACGACACCTGCATCCTCATGATGCCCACAGTTATGATTGCCGGCCCCTGCGTGCTTACAGTCCAGAAGGGTCTTCTCTGTTCCCTGGCACTGGACGTCATCAAGAACTATTTTCAAGTGCTTCCCCTCCCCAAACTCGGCATTCTTGGAAGCCTTCAGTGCGTACGAGAAACCCAGCTGCCGGCAGACCACCGCCGCATTCTTGCTGTTCCAGAGATCGTCGCACACGGTCCCCCACTCCCCATCCAGATAGATCTCCACTCTTCCCTGGTCATTTCTCCCATCTTTGTCTCCACCCAATCTCAGGGCTCCATTAAGGAGTTCAGAGTCCAATTTATACTTGCCTTTCCTACGTCGACCTTTCCGAGGCCGGGCTGGTCTGGGGGCCCTGGTGGTGGCACTGGTCGTGGCTGGGGTAGTCCTATCCAGGGCAGCCTGCTGTTCCCTAATTAGGTCCATCAGTTCCTGGAGCCAGTCTGTCGTGAAGGCCTGGCTTGGCTCTGCAGGTGTTGGATACAGTTTTGAAGATCCCCCTGCATCTGACAGTTTTGTACGTTTGGTTGGCATTCCAATGCCAATCAATGCTGTGGAACAAAGTTTTATTGGCGAAGACGCTGTCAGTAAGAACACGGATTATAAATAGTATGCATTTACTTTATTTCTAAGTAATGGAAATAAACAATTAAGGTAAAAGTATTGCTTTAGGAAAGTACTTACTCTCCTTTGGCTTGAATTTTATCAGGCTGCTTTTAACTCGTACCGGAAGAGGGTCATAATGACATTTTCTTGGCGGTGCACGTCTATGGAACACAAAAAAACCATAAAAGCCACCTCTAAACTCTTGAAGTCTAAGTTCTTATCAAGTTCATCTTATATATTCCATTACAACTGCCCTACTGTAAACCACGACAGGTTACATCTATGTTACACCATAGTTACACCTATGCACCGGTAAAGGATTCCAGTAATACAAAGCTTACTTCATGTTGGTTTAGGGATTTACAACCACAGTAAAACCTTTGGTGGACGTGCTCAGAAAACAGGTAAACAGATTTGGACACACGGCGGCCATTATGGTTTTAAAACGCTGATCTTGACTCAATATACAAATACAGCTGCCTTTATATTCCTGTATACCCTTGTAGATATTAAACAGTAAAAGAAAAGTTATGGAATATTTTCTATTTGCTCAGACAAAAAAGAAAAAATAATTACTGTAACACACACTTCTCAGAAAAAGCGACCAATGTTGTTTTCCTCAGAATAGTAATTTCATTAAAAAACCACAGGCACCAAAATAATATATATAAGTTAGTCATTTGTACATCAGGCAAAGATGCTTCCTCTAATTTATCAGGTTGAGGCTCATCAGACTGTTTTGATTTTTGACCATTCAATGGAGAATTTCTCCAGCTCCACAAGATTTTGTGGTTTTCTTTTGTGTTCCACTTTGAGTTTAAACCACTAATGTTCATGAAAAGAGGTATGTATAAAGAGCGGGAATAAGCCTGCAGTAGGTTTCCGTTATTGTCAATTAAAGTAGCCTTGAGGAATTAGTGATGTCGTAGAAAATGTTTTATTGTAATCGTTTACTTTTATATGAATTATTATGTTATCATGTCTGCACAAATAAATGATTTTTGTAGCAAATGGTACCTACCAAGTGAAAAAGGCCGAAGTAGAAAAAGCCCACCCCCCTCCCCCCATGGAGAGAGTTGTGGGAAAGAATTTGTTGCAGATCCATACTGGCAAGGTTGGGCAAGGGAAGGACCATAGAAGAATGGTTATTCCTTACCGTGAGGGATCTACAAGTTTGTACACAACTCCTGAACCCGATGTTGCACTTGGTACTGCAGTAGACATGAAATAAAGCTCTCCTGTTAACAAAAAGAAAATTGAAATTTTGTAAATGCAGATGAATGATATTACTGCTCAACTGTGCAAAGTATGTGTAGATTACACAGTCATCCTCTTAGAAATACCTTAACGTATGGGTTTTGAGTGTAATCAACATGACAATAGTGTCATTCTTTTAGAGTTAGTCTGTGGTAAATGAGGGAAAACTATTTCCTCATGAGCTGTCTGTCACACCTGCCTCATCCTCTGCAAAGGAAATGATGTATTGGTGGTAGTTGTTGATAAGTCCAGGGAAGGCGCAGATCTGTCCCATGCCCATGCAGATCTCGTGATAGTCCCACCGCCCTGTTTGCTTGTCCTCCTGAAGAGCCATCATGCGCCTGGAGAAGACAGTAAGTTTTAGCCCCTCCACTTGGATTAATGTTTTTTTTAATTAAAAATCGACAGGCAGTCTCAGTGTGTTTGTGCTCGTTAGAAGTCATTTTTACATGAGTGTGTTTGTCAGATGCTTAATTTACATATCTGTTTATTAGAATGTAGAGAGCCTTACCCACTCATGAAGTCTCCAAATATGTACATTCCATTTAGATTGGGGTATTGACAGCCACGGTAGACGTACCCCCCTGTAACTGATTTTCCCATTTTGTGCGGATACGCAAATATAGGAAGAACATCATCTAAAGAATAAGAAAGGAAGCTGGAAAAAATTGTTCCTTCCAGTACATTGTTTCCCCCCAATAATTTGGAAAAAATGCATCTAATTCTTCAGTGCTTACTTGCCAACTACTTCAAGCACAGTTAGTAATATGCTTTATCAAGGGGCACCTACCTAAAGAGCTGTTAGCACACAACTTTTTATCATAACAAGAGAAGCCCTCTTTTGCTCTCCAGCCGTAGTTCTTCCCTCTCTCAATTATGTCTATTTCTTCAAATTTATTCTGTCCCACATCTCCACAGAAGATCCGCCCTTTCCCATCCTTGGTGAGGGAGTCTCCTCGGTCCACTGAGCACCTCCACATGTTGCGCACCCCATAGGCATACACCTCGGGACGAGCCCCAGGGTCTTGCAGGAAGGGGTTATCAGGAGGAATCCTGTAGAGGGGGCCCTTGTCATTGTTGTTAACATCGATACGGAGAACCTTCCCCAGCAAGGTTGACCTGAAGTAAGAGTGACAGGTTTTGTAAGCTGGATCTCCAGCCCAACTGCCAAAAGTAGACTATAATAATAAAGCATATAATTTACAATTTTACACATTATCCACATATCCTGCCTCAAACCGTTCAAGTGAAACATACTGATTAAGGGAACAACAACTAGAATTCCATCTATTAGTGCCTTGGTAAGTCATTCACCAATTTCTTGAAATTATGTTTCAGTCACAGAAATTTCCATGTGCATTAGTGTATTACTCCAGAGATGAATATATCATATTCATGTGTTTATTAAATTTTTTAAAATGTTTCATTAAAATGATAAAAATGTGTTTTCATGCCATTTTCTCTTACTTGTTCTGTGCATTTCCATATTTCCCAAAAGGATCCCCAGCCATGCCGCCATCCCCAGTGAAGATGTACAAGAAGCCATCATCAGCAAAAAGCAGCTGCCCTCCATTATGATTTGATGCAGGTTCATAAATTTCTAAAATAATTCTGCAAAAATGGCAAACATATTACTAGGTCATGTTAAGAATAACTACCAGCAAGTCTCTGGGTATAATACACAGTTTTAATGATAATAATAACATCCTTCAAAACAATCAAACTCTAAATATTAAAGTGATATATGATTTGTCACAGCTGCCCTCCTTCGCAATTATCCTGGTTTACAGAAACAAACACAAACCACACAACACACACACACCTACCTTTCTGAGCCGTGATCTACAACATTCATATCGCTGGGAGAAATCTGGAACTGGCTTATCCTAATCCTTTCGTCGAAACCCACCTCCACCGAGTAATAGACGTACAGTTTTCCATTGTACTTAAAGTTAGGGTGAAAGGTCAGTCCTAAGAAACCACGTTCGTCGCCCTCCCATGGAGACGTCAGCACGGCCTGAGTGATGTTCAAAAAGGGCTTTGTCAGTTTGGAGCGATTTGGCAAGAATGCCCAGACCACGCCCACCTGTTCTGCGATGAAGAATCTGTGAGTCCCATCGTTAGCGTACACCATTGCCAATGGGTTCCTCAGGCCATTGGCCACCTCTTCCAAGCACATCTGCAAACAGCCCTCAGGGTCTTGGGTCACCCGCCCCAGGTTTTTGTTCAGCTGCTCGTTGGTCTGGAGATGGGGGTAGCAGTAGTCTGCATCATCTAGCTCCAAGTACTGACAGAACTTGCCGGGGTCCTGCTCCAAGGCCCTCAGACGACTGTCATCAGTAAGAAGCGCGACAGTGGACCTGCACGTCAACCATAACCGTAAGCAGTAATCTGGGCACAGCCCTGGGATAGTTCTGGTCGGTGTGCTGGGGTCTTCAACATCAAACAGGTGAGCTGCATATGGGGAACATTCCTGCATGAGTCAAACAGATGAGTTGAGACATCATCCACTTGGCTGTGGAAGGCATTAATTGGCTAAAGCAAATCTTGAAAGGATCATAACACTTAGTTGTTACACAGTCATATTGTAAGATTTTGTATTATAAAAGTAGAACTATAATAAATTTAGCTGCTATTGAGAATGCTAAAAACACAAGCTAAATTAACTAGAGTTTGGACTTATTACTATCACCGAGTAAAACGGGTTAAATCTGATTTCCAAGTGCTTTCTAGAAGGTGACAACATCAATACTTAACGTTTAAGTACCTTGTTGTCTTACCTGGCATATAAGTTCCTGCACGAATCTTGCACAGCTGGCATATCCATGATAGTCGAAATTGTCCATGATCCGATAGAATTTCGCCATGAGTTCCAGGTCCTTGGCAGAATCGCAGCAGCCAAAATGCTTATAAGTTATGCAAAATACAAGCTCCTCTTGCGGTTTAAATGGGGGCTTAAAATCTAAACACTGCGGGTGTAAAAACACAGGTGCTATACAGAATCCAGATAAAAATATTAAAACAAATGGCGCATGCCAAACAGGTCCGATGGCATCGCAGTGGTACCACATAGTTGTCTTACTCTGGAGAGCTGAAGCTTCTCTTTGAAAGCACGAAACGGGCTGCGCATACGGATGAATCAATGTCCGGTTGGTGAGCTATGCACTTTACCGTGGTTACAATCATGAGCTATTTCCGCCGGTCAGCATTATTTTATTGGCTGTATTGAGCTGCATTTCTTCATTCTGCATTACAGAAATGTCGCCCATTTGTACACGTTTTCTAATATTAATTTCAGCTTTTCAGACTTCTTTGAATTCGGCAACGAAAAATGGCCTTTGTGTGCTGTTTGCAAATCACATTTACACCCAGGTACTGTGATTGATTGCAGACGTTCATCATTCAGCCTGAATTTACATCCAAAAATATTGCCATCCCGAAGTAGATTTCGCAACAGGAAATCACAGGGAGGAAGTTAATGTCGGTAGCCCGCAGGCTTTCAAATATAAACTAAAGTAACTCCGTAAAAGTATAATAATGTCCGCGTTTTGGTCATCCGATGTATCATAAAGTACTGGCTACATTGTTTTTGAAGCTGTTCAGTATGATAGAAGCATATATTAACTTATTAACAGAGGTTACTCTGAGGTTTTAGAGAGCTGCTTTGGTGTCACTGTGGTTTGTTATATGTTGATTTGTGGGGTGTGTGGAACTGTATTTTGCTTGTATGGAGGTTGGTACGAGGGTATTCAAATGCTTTAACCGTATCCAACCCACAAACAGTTTCGATGATGTTTGATTTTTTGATCTTTTCAAACAATAACTCAGATTAAGAAATGCACATTTTACTATGCACACTGATAGTTATAATAAACGTCAAGCAGCAGAAGATGCAACAATTTTTAAATTGTTGTTTTTCCTATTTATCTCATGTTGCTAGGCAGTTATGCTACTAATTTTAAAAAATGATTACGATTCCTAATTTTCAAGTGGCGGTTAGCAGTTTATGTCAGCATAATACATGTTTTGATTTATTTAGAATGAGAGCACCAGTGTTGCCAGGTCCTCTCCTTAATTTACCCCCAAACTGATCCTAAAAATCCCCCAAATCACACATATTCCCCAAAAGTTTCAAAAATGAATAAGAACATTAAAAAAAAACTGAAAGCTGGTTTTATACTGTTAATGACTATGTAGCCCTGCCGATATTTGTCACTGGTCTATACACCCCACCCTTTGTGAAATGACGTGTGAGTTTTTAAAGCGGCAGTACAACTTAAACTTAAGCCTTCCTTAAAACCAGCATGCCATTGCGTCAGCGATGATACCAAACTGCTCTTCATTGCCATCCTGAGTGCTGCTGCTTACGTAGTCTGAGATGTAAAACGTCTTATCATTTCTCTGGTGGGCTTGAACACTACACAAGTTTTGTTCATTCGTTTCAAACTGTATCTGATTCTCATTATGGCTTCTGCAGTT
The DNA here is from genome assembly GCA_025775065.1 of Hiodon alosoides. Taxonomy (NCBI): domain Eukaryota; kingdom Metazoa; phylum Chordata; class Actinopteri; order Hiodontiformes; family Hiodontidae; genus Hiodon; species Hiodon alosoides. The sequence goes on from JAOYSI010053388.1 coordinate 9,119, forward strand.
TCGACGTGCATTTTGTTTCGAAGTTTTGTTTTAATGCAGTTGTGGTCGTTCTACTGTTGTATTGGACACAGACAGAGTAAGTAAGGCAAGTGCCAGGTTGCTAATGTGCTCAAATCTTTTATTGCCGCCTGAGTCGCAATCTCCTGACATTTCTGTCCAGAATTCTTAACTTCCAGATGTGTGCAGCCACAGTTTATTTGGGATCATTTGCCATTCTTTTACTTTAGAATCAATTTCGAGCACACTTTGAATGCCACTGCAAGCTCGGTGATGCTTGGCCGTACCTCAGAGGTGGCAACATTTGGATGCAACGTTGTTATTTTTTTCAAGCGTCGAAATATTGTCTGGCAGACGTTCCTGAATTTCAGTAAAGAGACTTACAAGGAATTCCTTACAACGTTTCTTTATTTCAGTTAGAAGGATATTGTAGCGTTTTTCGGAGTATTACTACTCTGCTGGGTTTAAGCAAGGAGTCAGACACCGATTTCAACAGGAATAAGCGCTCTTTATTTACACATACGCTTACGACTGCCTTGACAAAGGCGGAACTGGCAGTGAAAAGAACTGACAACTCAGCGGAAAACACAGAGAGCCCCCACACAAACAGGCAAACCAGTCCACGGTGAGGGATCCAAATCTTAACGACAAAAGCACCAAACGATACAACTGGCTAAACTAAACTACAACACAACAACGTCATTCAAAGACGGAGCTTCGAACACGTTATTTACATTATTAACATTTCGGAGGCCAGGCTTCCCAGCAGCCCCCTCGGGGATGGTTGAACGCCATTGGCGGGGTAAGCGCTGTTTTCTATCCCCGTTACAATATTATTATCAGCATTCCCTCATTCCAAGTTGGATTCGTATCAAAAATTGATGGCTGCTATTGGCATAATATATTTTTTTAAATTGTAGTTTACCATTCCTTTTCACGGTCTGAAGCTGAGCCGGCACTACAATCTTAGTCAGTAAGGACATGTAAAGGTCAGTAACGTCTTCAAGTAATTTAATTTTCTTCAACCTCAATAAGTTTGTAAAATGTAGTTACAAGTTTATGTTGCGACTCGCTATAGTAGCGAATCATTACACAAAGTAGCTTAACTGTTGAGATGTCTGTACTTTCATCAATGTCTAATAAGTAGTAGCTCTTTCCAGTGTCTACCAACAGTTCCTCTGTTAATTATATAAAACATACATTATTTTGATCTGTTTCAGTAGATCTGATTTAGGGTCAAGAGATGGCAGCATTTCTTTCAGGTGATCAACAGAGGCAATAGAGCCATGTTCTGCAAGGAAAACTGCTATTTTTAATTCAGCTTCTTTACGACTGTCTGTTATTGCTGACGCCACAAAATGTGACATGTTTTTGCTTCTCTGTTTAACTTAACACACGTCTGGTGTTTAGCTGAGTTAGCATGGGCCAACAAATCTTTTTTGTGTGTTTTCAGAATCGCCTGACAGTACTTACAGCGAACTGAAAAATAGTCTCCAAGAACCTGAGATACCCATTCTGTGAATAAATAAATAAATAAATATAGAGCTGCACTTCTCTCATAAGAAGATTCATAAAAACAAATTTTAAAAAATCAATTAATGGTGCTGAAGAATCATTAACTGTCAATACAAAAATAATGTAAACATATTAGGTAAGTTGTTGTGTTCAAACCACTGCACACAAACGGTGCAAACAAATAAAAAATAAACCATTTGATTTTATGCTAAATATAAACCACAGGTGATCTGAAACCTTATTTACTGTATATGGTTTAAATTTGATAAAATGTGTGAAATTACCTGACAACAATATCAAACAAAATATTAAAGTTTAAAATAAAATATGATAAAATATAACATAGGATTAAGGATCATACGGATTGCAGCAGCTTAATTTCATGCCTTTTCTTTTAATGTATGCACATGTATTTTATGAATAATACATTTTTCACGGCGTATTCATTTTATCAAAAAAAGTCTTACTCGTAAAATCTTCTTAATGTTTTAATTTTACATTTTACTATTTTTCATTATAGTAATGCTTATACTGTTTTTCATAAGACATTCATCAAACTTAAGCATATGGCCCTCAAAGTTTTGTACATTTTTGTTTGTATTTTTTTCCTTTGGCATTTTGATTTACATTTACAGACTGACACTCCCCACCACCACATAAACCATTCTAGAGGGAGTATGTTGTGGTATTAGACACAAGACCCTCCCATAAAATTTCCATCAACCAATCCAGAGACATAAAGTGTTTTCAGCCCCCAACAGAGCGTTGTAAATCACCTCTGAAAAACTTGCAAATCCCTAACCCCCCCAGATAAAAAAAATAATCCCCCAAGATTTCCCCCCATACAAATGTTTCCCCCAAATTTCCCCCCATGGCATTTAAAAATCCCCCAACCTGGCAACACTGGGGGGCACTGACAATTAAGTAGGGCAAATTAGAAGCAAAGCCGCCAACCGCTAGAAGTCACGTCGTCCAAGTAACTTTCATGTCAGTCAATCGTGAGCTCAGAATCTATAAAAGGATCAACGAGAGTGCCAATCACAATTCGTGCTAGTAAAACAAATGTACTTTGTACTAATGTAGCATAAAATATAATACCTAGTAGGTACTGCTGTCAAAAGGGATTATCAAGATTAGTATAAACGGCAATGGCATTGGGTGTTTCCCCAAACAACAATTGAAGAAGTAGTCATGAAGCATTTTAACTTTTATTTGGAGGAGTATACCACATTATATTATGTGATACTCAAGATCAGGGAGATTAAAATGTGTTTAATTTTGTTACATCCAACATTATCTTTGAGACTAGAGGGATCAAGAATTAAGGATAGGAGTTGAAATATGGTTTAAAAAAACATTGTTTTTAACAAAGCCGGTGGGATTGAATTTCTTCTAAAATGTAACTTGGGGCTAAATAAGATTCCCCTAAAACTAGCCAATTTCCATAAGCAAGTGTTACTATCCTGGTTAATTGAATATAAACATAAATTCTCACCTCATCGGTGCTAGATTTGGATTGACAAATGCATAATATATAAGAATAAATTCATATTTTTCAGTAATTATGAATTTTATTTAATGATTACAGTACAATTATGTTGAGTTTTTGAATAGATACGAAAGTTCAGGAATGGTAAAGGAAGTTTTTGATACAATACCTACATGCTGTATACGACTTTTACAAGAAAATTACATTCATGAGACAAATAAAGAATTTATTTTAATTTCAGTGTCCTATCAGAATGTGTTTGCCTCAAGGGCACTGATAATTATATTAGAAAGATGAGAGTACCGAACTCTAAATGTCTGTGAAGCCTTGTTTACTGAATCTTTGTTTAAGAATATATGCCCCTGTAATGTGTATAAAGCTTGCTCATTCTTGTTTGTTATTTTGTATACTGACTATTGTAAAATATGTATTTTGTTGGACTTATTGTTGATAATAATAATAAATAAAGAATGAAAAAAGTGTGTGTATGTATGTGTGTGTGTATATATATATATATATATTTAGCTCTGGAAAAAATTAAAGGACCACTACAAAATGATCACTTTGTCTGGTTTTACAGTTTATAGGTATGTGTTTGTCAAAAATGCACATTTTTGTTTTATTCTATAAACTACTGACAATATTTCTCTCAAATTCCAAATAAAAATATTGTCATTTAGAGCATTTATTTGCAGAAAATGACAACTGGTCAAAATAACAAAAACAAATGCAGTGTTTTCAGACCTCAAATAATGCAAAGAAAACAAGTTAATATTCATTTTTAAACCACACAATACTAATGTTTTAACTTAGGAATATTTCAGAAATCAATATTTGGTGGAATAACCCTGATTTTCAATTACAGCTTCCATGCGTCTTGGCATGCTCTCCACTAGTCTTTCACATTGCTCTTGGGTGACTTTATGCAAAAAATTCAAGCAGCTCAGCTTTGTTTGATGGCTTGTGGCCATCCATCTTCCTCTAGATCACATTCCAGAGGTTTTCAGTGGGGTTCAGGGAGATTGGGCTGGCCAGATACAGTAGTGCTCAAAAGTTTGCATACCCTGGCAAAAATTGTGACATTTTGGCATTGATTTTGAAAATATTAGTGATCATGCAAAAAATGTATTTAAGGATAGTGATCATATGAAGCCATTTATTATCACGTAGTTGTTTGGCTCTTTTTAAAATCATAATGATAACAGAAATCACCCAAATGGCCCTGATCAAAAGTTTACATACCCTTGAATGTTTGGCCTTGTAACAGACACACAGGGTGACACACACAGGTTCACTGGCAATTAAAGGTTAATTTTCCACACCTGTGGCTTTTTAAATTGCAATTAGTGTCTGCGTATAAATAATCAATGAGTTTGTTAGCTCTCACGTGGATGCACTGAGCAGACTAGATACTGAGCCATGGGGGAGCAAAAAAGAACTGTCAAAAGACCTGCGTAACAAGGTAATGGAGATGGTTATAGGTTACAAAGATGGAAAAGGATATAAACAGATATCCAAAGCCTTGAAAATACCAGTCAATACTGTTCGATCACTTATTAAGAAGTGGAAAATTTGGAGATCTCTTGATACCAAGCCAAGATCAGGTAGACCAAGAAAGATTTCAGCCACAACTGCCAGAAAAATTGTTCGGGATACAAAGAAAAACCCACAGGTAACCTCAGGCGAAACATAGGCTGCTCTGGAAAAAGACGGTGTGGTTATTGCAAGGAGCAAAATACGACGATGCTTGAACAAAAATAAGCTGCATGGTCGCGTTGCCAGAAAGAAGCCTTTACTGCGCCGATGCCACAAAAACGCCCGGTTACAATATGCCCGACAACACCTTGACACGCCTCTCAGCTTTTGGCACACTGTAATTTGGAGTGACGACACCAAAATAGAGCTTTATGGTCACAACCATAAGCGCTATGTTTGGAGAGGGGGTCAACAAGGCCTACAGTGAAAAGATTATCACAGAGATGCCCAAGCTATTTGAGTTTCAATATGAGCTAGATAATCTTTTCGATCAGCGTTTCGGACTACTATTGGGTAAAAAATGTACCAGTGAACACAGTCTTTGTTGTACTCTCTGCTTCTGCATTACATGACTGTGGTACAGAGCCATATGGGAAAGGGAAATAATTTAAGAGCCATTTAGCAACAGTTAGTCTCTGATCAAAAGAATAACTTAAACCTTAAGAACGTGCTTAACAGTGTGACTGAAAAACTGATTTAATAAATGAATTAAATTAATAAAAGAACAAATATAGTGGTTAATTTCGTCCTTTTATCCACATGGTGGCAATCTAGTCACAGAAAATGTATCGTTGCGTTCATACTTTTAAGATTTTTGAATGCTCAAACCACTTGAATTTTGAGTGGTTCTCTTGTAACTAGTGCCGTGTTTTTCGGACTACTATTTTCCCCAATTGTAGTCCGAAACACAGTCCTACATAAAATCGTCTACAGACTGCATTGCAAAGTTTGTTTGCAAAGTACACAAATTCTACTGAAGATTTAAGAACATTAAAATAGAGATGTATTTGTAGTTTATTAGCCAAGTGAGGTGAAATGGGGAGCTTTAACCGAACAGATCATAACATGTTTTATTTATATAGTTTGACTTTGTCAAACAGTGGTTAAACAATTCTTGGTTAAAAGTTTTTCTAGAAAAACGATGCCCCTGTTTACTTAAAAATTCAGATACACGATTCCACAAGTCCATGTTCCAAAATAAAACAACAGATATGATTGCAAATAATTAAATATATGACATATATCTTAAACTAAGTGAATATCCCGATTGCAGTGGGAGAAATTACGGTGGCTTGTCAGGCCAGTCGTCTTTCGAATAAAATATACCTCATCTTAATTGTTTCATTTAAATTGTTATTTGTATTAGATCTCTCACAAATTTCGAAGACTGAAATCAGACACTAGACACACAACATTCTGTGGCCGTTTGTATCAAGACGCTGAGAGTTAATAAATGATCTTCAATAAAATTTAGAAAATTTCGTTTTATGCTCAGTAGGCCTATTAAGAAAAATACTGAAGTGTCTTTAGAGTTATTTAACCCAAGGCGCACAAATAACTTTCCAGGTATTTAAGAGACCTCTCAATCTCTAAGTAAAGTGCGAATGCAGTCAAAATTTTTATTTGGTCCCAACGTGGATAAGGAGTTGCCATCAAATGGCTGCATCCTGAGACTCTTCCAACCTTGACATGGTTACAATGGAATGCCCATAAGAATCCTCATAAGTGGTTGCATCTGCCATGTGCAGATCACGTTTTATATCTAATTTGGGAAGGGTTCAAACTTGTCAGTCTAACGAAATATTATGTAATTATTCCATGTTTTTCATTTTTGTGCAGTTTATATAAAAATAGATGTGTAATACATGTGTCACGCGGTAGCAGGGAACCAGAGCAGGGATGAACCCAAGCGCAGCTCCCCACGCGGAACTAGCCTCGGCCTGACACGGCTTTCTAGGCAAAGCAAGGAGACTTAGTCTTATTAGAAATAAACTTGAACTTGAATCATACGGACCAGTACATGAATTAAAGCAAAGAAACATAAAACAAAAGAATCCCAGGGACAAAACCTTAGCGACAGGATTATAAAGCAAACAGAAACCAAATTGAGAGGTGCAAACAAAAGATAAATAAAGAATGAACAAAACAGTGCACATGGGTTAGTGGAACGTTAATTTAATAATTAGGTTACTGAAAAAACGTGACAGAGTAACAGAAGAGGTTAAGGTGAACCATGACAACATGTTACAATAAAATAAATAATAACACTTGAAATAGCAACTAAAGGCATTTCTGAAAATGTTTGTTTTTAATAGCTTAAGTAAGGCTGCCAAATTACAAACGGTAGACACAAAAGTGGTCATATTCAAACCAAAAATGGAAATTCTGTATAGGCGTCAAAAGGTTAAAAGTAGTTTTTAACATTTCAGTGTAATAAGCCACGTACCCTAACCCTAACCCTTTCAAATACCCCTTGGTAAATTAATTATACATTTTACACTGTGGAACCTATATGGGAACTATTGTATTTTAAATTAATTAGTATCATAAGCATTTTTACCACATATCGTTTTAAAATGAATGACAAATTTCTGAAAGCCGCTACCGCTACTGTCCCTTTAAGAAGGCAGGGCCTTAGGTTCAAAAAGCTTGCCTGAAATACAATGTACTCCACTGACTGTTTATCTACTTCTCGGTTGGTCGTCTTGTTTAAATTCTGTTGAGCGATTTGAACCAAACCAAAACCAAAGGAGCGGAGAGAAGACTTAAAATGTTGGGAGTATTCTTTACTCGGACAATAGTACCATTTATAAAGAGAGCAAACTTCTATTTGGTGGACAATTGTACATTTGTTATTTTCAGTATTTAATTTGTTTCTGATTACTGGTTTTAGCTCATGTCATTCTAGTTTCGATGTTTCATATATGATTTAGAAGAAAGATTATAACAAGATATTTTATATATATATTTAAGGAATTCGTGAAGTAATGTTTTAAAGTGCCGTAGATTAATGCTTGCTACATCATGCTGCTATGCACTGATATGGCATTTGATGGAATGAGACACGTATATTAAGCGTTGTTTTTATGCCATGCATTGAAATTTGAATAGAGCCGAATGTCATTTCTTTTTTTTCTTTACTTTTATGCTTTGCCACATCGTATCTCAAACATCGGTAAGGAATATGGAAAAAAAAGAATCTGGATGGGCCGACGGATGATTTGAGTCGAGTTACTGACGAGCTGTTGGAATGGAGTAAGGATGACTTGATTAACAGACAGAGAACGGTGGATAACGAGAAAATGAACTTGATGGTGAAACAGGAGAATATGATGAAAGACATAAACCGAAGGCTACAGGTCCACCTTCACGAAATCCGGTGCCTGAAATAGGTCAACCAAAAGCTTCAGGACGACAATCACGAACTGAGGGAGTTCTGTTTTCGGCAGGTGCACCGCAAACGTGATGTGGAAAGATGTAGGCCTGTACCAACAGAAACTGAGGGAGCTGGAGACCAACCAGGAGACTGTGATACGAGAGAACGTGGAGAACGTGTCCTCTTAACAAGTATATGCCAGTAGAGTAGTTGTGAATCCTCACAGTTTGAGGAAGTTTTTATGAAAAATTTGATAAACCTATTGAATCTTAGGCCCACCGGGCACTTATTAACAGCCTTTGACTGTGTGATATTTACACATATATTGTGTCTGAGAAGGGGGAAGCCTGTCTAGCTGTGGAGACATGGCTGGATTATATGGCAGTCTTATTAGTGCTAAAGTATCTATTAGCTAGGGTTTTCTTTTTTATTTTATATGGTCAGATTTCTGGAAAATTGGAACTTCCCCTTGGAACTACACTAACTTTTTTACAGTGAGAGAAGGCTGTTTTCCTTTGGACTACAGTGTAACATTTTTACAGTGAGATAATGCTGCTTCCCTTGGTGCTAACTGTAAAAATTTACAGTGGGATAATGCTGTGATTAATACAGTTATTTATGGCTGTGTGATGTGTACATTTGTTTACAGTTGTCTGGAATTGTATGATGCCGTACACTTGTTATTTTTGTCTGATGTGATTTTGTGCATTCTTGTTTGAGGCTGTTCACTGTTGCTATTTATGTCTGATGTGACGTCATGTCACGTACCCTTTTTTGAGGGAAGGACCTACAGCTTTTTTAGGCTCCGAATATGTGTTTTTTCACATTTTATAGTTTGTTATTAAATCTTCAAGTCAAAGTTGGTCACATATTTGTCTATAAAAAGTAGCTCAGGGAATAAAGTTAATAAAATTCCAGTTTTTCCTGATTGGCTCTAAGTTTTTTTTTTTTTTTTTTTTATTCCTTCTTGAAAATGCATTATCAAGGCTCGCAAAATTTCTAAATCACCGGTAGCCACCGGGCAGGCATTCTTCAGATTTTGGTACCCCGAACAAAAAAGTCAATTTCTTAATGTGTTAAGTTAGATATAGTCAAAAATCCTATCAAAAACATTAATTTTCCAAACACAAATAAACAATCATACTGTCAATCATACTGTCAAAAATGAACCTAATCGCAACTCCAAATAATAAACATGATCTGTATTAACTAAATTCTAAACAAAATACAAAACCAGAACATAACAAAACAAAACAGGATGCCCAACAGGAACAGACCAAAAACAAACCAATAAAAACAATAACTTGCCCCAACTGAGGAGAAGTGTAGGGTTTAAATGGACACTGAAAACCAAGTGGGAAGGTGCAGGGCCATTGGGAAAGGAGGTGATCAAAACAGTGCACATAGTTCTGTGGAATGTTAATTTGCTAATTACTTGACAAGGGCTAGAAGTGGTCAGTACACAAAATATGAGGGCAAACTGTGACACATACGTAAAGTATTCAACAATCAAATCAGAGCAGTTTTAGACTTGCCAACAATGTATACTGTGTGGATCTATTCTGAGGTTTTGAAGGAAGATTCTCAGATCGATCGACTGCCCATCAGAATTAGCCTGATAAGGTTTATTTCATGACCGATGTTTTAAATCGATATTGTGACACAAACTGTGAGCCAAAAGTAGCCACATGCTTTGGTCATGGAGTGATTTACTTTGAATCAGCTAATTGAATGTTGGTTTATACATGCATTTAAAATGTGCAAAAGGTTACAGAATGGCAGCACCCTAATATTTTTATCTATCTTTACAATTTGAGTCGGTTCTGTGTGTTGCTAAAACTGACACCAGCAGAACAAGAACCAATGAATTTTGCTCGTTGGTTTTCTTGTGTCTTATTAGGTCTAGTGTGCAGTGGCCTTGAACCTACAGTTAGTGCCTGTAGTAATCAGCATTGTGACAGGAAATTCACTCGGAATATTAGCGGAATATAGCCGATTGTTATTAAAAAAAACAAATAGTTGTTGCTCTATCTTTCTTGCGTTAATATTGTTTAATGTCCTTGATTGTCTGTTCTGGTGATGAGTTTGTGGGTATCCTGAAATGTAGAGACAGTTTTTTATTTTTTATTTACAAAAAACAGAACAAATAAATGTCTTCAATTCGGACCAGTACGGTACTACATGTATTTGACTTAGATTTTTCTTGTTTTATGTACTTTAATTGTGTAGGGGAATGAGACATCATCTGAACACTAAAAGGCGCACTATTGATGGGTTTTTGCTGTACCTACACTACTGTGCAAAAGTCTTGGGCACGTGTAAAAGCAAAGATCCTTTCAAAAACAATTAAATGAAAAGTTTCTAAATGTATAAAAGGGCAGTAAACGGTGAATTTAGACTTCAGAATGTAGCGTACACCTCCAGGTAACATGTGCCAGTATGTGTGTGGAGGGAGCTGTTTAAGGAACTGAACTTGTGACCAGGAGGTTTTAAGTTGTAGTTAGGGTTGCACATTTTGGGGGGAATTAATGGGAATATATGGGAATTAACGGAAATATATGCAAATTAATATTAATGCTATTTAAATGTAGACATTTTTTGCATTGGATATATTTACCATATCTCATGGAGACAGAAACATAAACCTTTTACCTTATCATAAGTAGACATAATTGCAAATGATTAAATCCTTCCAAAAGAAATAAATTTTAAAATGTAGTTATGAATTGAACGTTAATTAAATGGGTTGACTCATGGGATGATTTCACTGAACAACAAAAGAAAGGGAATATTGAATGATCCCCAATGATCCATCAAATCTCCCAAAAACGTTTTCAACATACACTATATGGGCACATTGGGCACAGTCATGCTGGAACAGAAAAGGGCCTTCCCCAAACTGTTTCCACAAAGTTGGAAGCATAGAATTTTCCAAAATGTCTTGGTAAGGCATTAACATTTCCCTTCAGTGGAGCTAAGGGGCCTAGGAAAAACGACCCCATAGCATTATCCCTTCTCCACCAAACTTTATAGTTGGCACAATGCAGTCAGGCAGGAAACTGACGACAACACCACCCCAACAGGTGTTGCTGGGCAGGTTCAGTGTACCTAACCATTTCCTTGGTTCTCTTGTAGAGTGTATCCATTGCTTTCAGTGCCATGATATCCTTGAGGAGCAGATTCAATGTATGAGCAACACAGCCAACTCCACCACTTTAGACTAAGCAGCCTTCATGTTCACAGCATTTTCTGTCACCAGTGCAAAATACCTTCTGTGATCCAAGGTTATTGATGACTGCCTTCACCTCATCTGCAATGTAGAGAGCGGTGTGTCTGTTGTCCCTTGTGTCCGTGCTCTTGTAGAATACTGGTTGAGGGGTGGAGATGATGTAGTTAATTATTCCTTACCCACGAACATTCGACCACCCATCAGAGATGATTGCAGTACAGTCTGCTTTCTCTATAATTTGCTTGACCTTCACTTGAACTCTGTATCCAGCAAATTAGTAGATAAAGCATCTCTGGTTGGAGGGGTGTATGCTGGGCAAAGAACATTCAGAAATCTCTTCCAATACACATTGCCAGTTGCATACACAGCTCGAGCAAGTCATACAACAGCATTTCTCTGACTGCATTCGTCCATTGAGTCAAAACTTCTGATTCCAGGAGGACCATGAGCTGTTGCTATCAATGAGGTGTCTGATTCATAATTTTTACCTCGAATAGAAGTAGAGGGACTTTTGTCAGTGGTTGCTTGTTCTGAGCGCTGAGGGAACTTAATTCACATGGCCGGATAATTCTGCATCTTGGTGGCATTTTTCACATATGATTTGGCACAGGATTTGCGAATGTACACAGCTTTTCCTTCTACATTAGCTGCAGTGAAATGTCTCCACACATCGGATAGTGCCCATGGCATTTTCCTGTAAAGATTGGAAAAAAATTTGTAAAAATCCCCAAATACAATTCCATGTATAGATAAATAGTTAAGCAGTTAGATTAAACAACTTAAGATAAATGTTTTAAAATGAAACGGTTGAATTAACACTTCAGAGTTAGCAGGCTCAAGCAAGCTAAAACCCACATGGGAGCAAAAACTAACTAGCTGAAATTGGTATCATGTTTGAAATGATTTAAACACACTTTGCTGTAGGCTACAATTTACTAGTTAGCAAACAATCATGTATGTCTTATCAAATATATATTCACCCCACCCAGTATTGTATTCAAAACTTACCAAAAACCATGTAGTCCTTGGCCCAGACAGTGAAGTAGTGTGGGCTCAATAGCATCTCATTAGTGTGCAAGATCTTGAGAATCAGCTGTACATGTTATTGAAGAGTGCACTGCACATGTGATGGAAGAATGCTCTGTGCATGTAGAGGGTTGCAATTACATTGAATTGGGAATAGTTTAACCAAAATATGCCAAGACCTAGAATTGCCTTATGTGTATCCCACAAAAAAGTTTCACTGTTATAAGCTAACTTTTTTGATGAGATTAGGCAAAATTCTCCAAATTCCTAGGCTAAACTTCCCATGGAAAATTTCCTAAAAAATTCCGGAAATTTACCGGAAAGTTTCCGACCCTTTGCAACCCTAGTTGTAGTCCTAGTAGTGATTGTGCTGTTGCACCCATGTTCAGGGCACTTCATCTGTATCGCAGGAAAAACATGGGAACTGCTATACCTTCTTTTTTAAAGTTGTGTGGCTGATCTGTATTTACAGTTAAGAGTGGCAGAGATTGTCAATGACTACTGCCCTTTGGAGAAATATACAGTTCATGACCGATTAGTTAATCCAAACAATAGCCTTGAGTTCTAACAGTTTAAGGCTTTCTGTGGGGATTGATTATTAAGGTAACAGCTTATTTAAAAAGAAATATTTCTTGTTTTATTCTGGTACAATACAATTATTTCCCTGGTGCCTTGTCCTCATACATCATACATCATACTAAAGCAGAATCCGTTCTCAAAAGCCCTTGTAGTGGGATCCCATTTTGCCATTGTTATAAAGGATGTTTCTAGGTGAATGTCACAGCCTGTAAACAAGTGAGGTTGCTGACACTTTAGAATTCTTTCGTTCCCTGAAATGGGTGGCCTATGGCCCCTCATTTCTGCAGAGATGACAATGGTCAAAAGAAAACTGAAACAGCATAGCAGTTTCTTAAGTATTACAAATCCATCCTTTTTAGAGGTTTAAAGACACTCTCCATTTTGTACTGCAAAAGTAGAAGAGTTGCATTATATTAAATTAGGGCTGGGCGATATTTGGTCTATAAATAATATCGCAATATTTTTAGGCTATATCATGATACACATCTTGATATTTTGAAATCTCCTCTGAAGCACTTCATTAATGCTCGATTTAACCCTTAAATTAGATGGGGTTAGAATTAAACCCTTAAATGATTCTAGGGGTTGGTGATATATCGAATATACTTGATGTATCATGGCTTGTTCTGCTCACGTTGTAGTAAATTACTATTTTGCGAACATCAAGTACAAATTGTCAACTAATTTTTTTAAGCCGCCAGCATGAGACCCGCTTTTTGCATTACGCTTCTCTGTCTCTCACAGACAAAAAACTTGCATACATACGTCACACACAGGAGAGTGGTCTGGATGGGTGAGTGAGTGTGTGTGACGTAAGTATGCAAGTTTTTTTTTCTTTTTGTATATAGGTGAGAGTCGCGAGATGTGTGTTTTTTTTTATCTGGAGAGAATGGAAAGAGCCCAGAGAGAGCAAAAAAAGCAAAGCGACAAAACGAGTGTCGAGTCTTGGAACGGTAATAGAATATGGAGGCGGACGAATTGGTTCAGAAAAGAAATGGCACTGGATCCATCATCTGGCAGTGGTTTAGATATCGCAAAGAAGATGTTGAACAAACACCGGTTATCTGCAAAATATGCAGCAAAACCATTGCAACAAAATGTATCAGGAATGTTCTTGTTGAATGCACTTTTGTTGCTTTGAGCTCTGTTAAGGGTCTTGGCTGAGCTTGAGCTCTGTAGAACTAGGCTACAGTATGTAGTCCTACATGATGTCATTATTCATTATTTTTATTTAACAGCTGTTAAAAGCCTATGTGTGCAATTGCCTGGTTTGAATAAATACTGTTGTGTTAAATTTAACTTAGCCGTGATTTCCCCCTTTTTGCATCCACGTTTAACATGCATCATACTGGTGTGATTGTATGCATCAAAGGGTTAAATCAAGCATTTATTAAGTGCTTTAGAGGAGATTTCAAAATATCGAGATATATATTGTATCCTGATATAGCCTAAAAATATTGCAATATTATTTATAGGCCATATTGCCCAGCCCTAGATGATTGTAGTAGTCCCTTCAGTATATGTCTGCTTTAAAACATTCTTGTTTATATTCATAAGTGGTTTCTATTGGAACAATTTTAAATGTGGATGCAAAAAGGGGGAAATCACAACCAAGTTAAATTTAACAAATCAGTATTTTTTTCAAATCAGGCAATTGCACACATAGGCTTTTAACAGCAGTGGCATTTCAAATGGTAAAAACAATTTTGTGGTACTGCTACCTTTTGTGGCAATGGTTTTGCTGCATATTTTGCAGATAACTGTTGTTTGTTCAAAATCCAAACCACTGCCAGACGATGGATCCAGTGCTATTTCTTTTCGGAACCAATTCGTCCGCCTCCATATTCTATTACCGTTCCCGAACTCGAAATTGGGAAAACATTGATGCAATTTGAGCAAAATGTTAAGTTTTGCCTCAGTGGAGTAAAGAGGACGGAAGCCAGATTGATGCAGGTCTAGAAGGTCATTGAGGGTGATGCAATATCACAGTTGTTTCTGAACAATACACTCTCAAGATTTTATCCCGAAAGGGGAGAAGAGATACTGTGTGAAAGTTCTCCACCACTGTAGTTATGCATGTGTACTTGAAGAGAACAGGAAAGCAACCTTTAGTCGGAGAGGTTTTGAAGAGGCTGGTGAAGAATGGCTTGATGGCTGGGAAAGCTGCTTGAAGGAAAAGCATGGACCAACATTCTACAGGGATGTTGGTCCATGCTGATGCGATGTTATCAACCTGTTGCTGCAGGTTGGATGGTGGTACATTCATGTTGCAGACACCCCTTTCATCTCATCCCTAAGATTGAGTTGAGACTTGGCGACTGTACAGGTAACTCAAGTAAACTGAACTGGGATTCGTCAGGCCAGACTTTTACCACTCCTCAATTGTCCAGTGTTGGAGATCACGTGCCCACTGGAGCTACTTCTTCTTTTTAACTGAGTGGAACCCAGTGTGGTAGCCTGCTGCAATAGCCCATCCGTGAAAAGGAAAGTTGTCCATTCTAAGATGCCATTCTGGCCCATCTGTTGGATTCTTGCCATTCTCTTTCGACCTCTCTCATCATCATGCCGTTTTTTTCCAACAGGACTGTAGCTGACTGGAGGTTTTTTGTTTGTCACACCATTTCCGGTAAACCCTAGACACTGCCATGCATGAAAAGCCTAGAAGACCAGCCATTTCTGAGGTACTGGATCCGGCATGTCTGGCAATGCCGATCATACCATGTTCAAAGTTGCTTAGTTCACTCGTTTTACACATTCTAATGTTCAACTTCAACGTGCCTACTTTTATATAGCAAGCTAATTTTGTGAATTGGGTGGTGTACCTAATAAACTGGCTGAGTGAGTGTGTATATAAAAAAAATAAAGGGCTGTCGAACGCTTAAAATAATTTATCGCATTAATCACATGATTTTCTGTAGTTATTTGAGATTAATCACACTTTTTGTTTCCATGTCACAAAGACGCTTTACATACAGTGAAATACAATATGTCCCAGGCCTGACTCCCAAAAAGCATACCAGTAGCAACAGTGGCAAGGAAGAAACCTTGAGAAGAACCCGGCTTAATGGGGGAGCCCATCCTCCGCTGGAGGATAATGTCCATATTGTTTGATGCTCTCCAGTCGAGGAGTTCCAAGATATTGTAATATCGTTCGGGGCCCAGGTGGTTGGAGTCCAGTCTAATGGTCCACTGGTTGCTGTGGTGGAAGTGATTCAATCCTGCAGGATGCCTCACGTGATTGCTCGAAAGAGAGAGATTATTAATGGTTACCTATGGAAGCAGGATGATCAGGTAATTTGAAAATTTTTAAAGTGAAAACTTTGTGAGTGGTCACAGCTACATATATCTATGGCAGCATAAAAAGAGGGTGAGTGCCGGAAACAACACATGGCCAGGAAGGTGGTCCGAACCCATCCCGCCCCACCAAAGGCAGAACCCAGCCAACTA
>JAOYSI010053399.1:0-25308 GCA_025775065.1 Hiodon alosoides
ATGCTATATTATCAGGTGGCTCAAATACAGCCACAAATGCATTACAAGTTGTTCAGAATGCTGCTGCTAGGATCCTTCCTAGATTTAAGAAATATGATCACATCAGACCAGTGTTGGCTTCATTACATTGGCTGCCAATTAAGGCTGTAAATGGGCTAGCTCCCTCCAATATAACAGATATTATAGTCCCTTATGTCCCTTCTAGATTACTTCGCTCACAAGAGGCTGGGAATCTATATACACCAAGAATAACCAAATATAAATCTGGAGGAAGAGCATTTGCACATAGATCTCCACAACTATGGAATAACCTCCTAAAATTTGTGCGGGAATCGGACACAGTCTCTATATTTAAAGCAAGATTAAAGGCGTATCTATTTAAACTTGCATATAGTCCATGCATATAGTCAATAGGGAGACTGTGGCTATTTGAAATTTTTTGGTGATAAGAACCATTCCTGTTGTCGCTCCATCATTGGTGGTTCCCCCCTAGTTGGCTCGGTTCTGCCTTTGGTGGGGCGGGGTGGGTTCGGACCACCTTCATAGCCATGTGTTGTTTCCGGCACTCAACAAAATGAGATCAGCTGATACTAGTTTAGTTCACCAGCTAACTTTTCAGTTGTTTTTCGACATTGGTAGCATAATAGTGCTTTCCAAAAACATTTGACTCCGAACAAACATGCATGGAGAAGGTAATGGAGGAATGGATCATCAAAGTATTTATTGAATAACATGAGAACATAGTAAAAAACAAAACAAAATATTGTTACAACAATTAAAAGCAATGACGTATATACATAAAAAGAAGGAATGGATTATCAAGCTGTTATTTGAATAACATGAATAACATTACAATTAGTATGGTTTAAATGCTTATTTTAACTATGTTGTTGAAAACAGAATTGGTTAATTATTGGCATGAAAAAAAAACACAGTGTCTATTCCAGATGCGATTGCGGCATCATTTTTTTTTAGACATTCTATTGCAGTGTTCATATATGTGATGGTACGCTGCAGGGACCACAGATCTACAAATGTATTTATAATTGTACTTATCCTTTTCAGACTGGACCAGTGTAAACTCACAGAAATGCTGTGAAACATTTGTCTTAGCTCTCAGTTTAAATTCATCACACCTGAGCGAGCTGGACCTCAGTAACAATGAACTGCAGGATTCAGGAATGAACCTGCTCTCTGCTGGAGTAAGGAATCCACACTGTAAACTGGAGACACTGAGGTCAGTATTCAGACTTTCCATTCAGAGAAAACCATTCACAGGTCAGATTAACATAATTATATTACTGTACTTATTCACAAAAACACTAATTTTTGTATTTTTAACTTAAATATGTAGTTTAAACATATTAATGTAGTTTTGTAAAATGTTTTGGTCCGGCCCTGGATATAAAATCTTATTTTCGCGATATGAATGTAATGTTTGAAATTTCCAAAAGGTGCAAAGCAGATCCAAAACATATGTTAATGACTGCACAAGCAGAGACAATATCTGGCTTCATCTTTGCCGGTTCAGTTTTGGTCCAGTAAACACAATTGAGAAGCTTTAGCTGGATCAGGGCATGTTGAGCTCATAGTGGAGATAAATATATTCAGGCCATTCAAGGTTCAGACATTTTTATAACCTCAGATCATAGTGCCATCTCTACCTCATTCAATTTCTACTTTTGTGTGACGAGACCTTGGAACGTAATTTGTTAATGGTAGGGAGCAGCTGTATTAGCTACAAAGGCATTATGCGGTCAACATGTTTGTATTGATGGTTGATTCTTCTGTGGTTTCGGCATTGTGAGCGATCATATAATTGTCTCTGATGTCTTGTAATAACATTATTATCATTAGAGGGGAAATAAGAAACTTCCTTGAATTAAAAGAAAAATCTTCATTGGTTTTAGAAGTTCATTATAAACCTGGTGGAAGTGGAAATTGAAATGTATGGTTATTACATGCCTTGCATGTTCAATAAAATAACAAAAACAGATTTGTAGTGAAATTGACTGACTTGACTGAAATTTGCATACCGTCAGTTTTTTGTCCCTTGCTTTTTTATTACCTTGAAGTATTTAACAATGGGAAACAAAAGACTACAGAGCAATAGCATTTATATTAGTAATTATATTTAATACAAATATATTTCCTATCGCAAAACCAATACAAGAGTAAGGATTAATATAGTCTATAAGTTTGCGTCCTTTCTTATACGGTTGACAAAAAGACATGACATGATGGTTGAACCATCAAATGCATTCTCTAAATCCCTATTATCACAACTGACCTAATCTCTAAACCCTGGATCTTTTCTAGGTTGCCAAAAGTCAGGGTTGCCTTGAATATGGCAATAAGAAAGGACGCAAACTTAGACTATCCCTTTACAGATATAATCATCCTACAATATTTTAGAGTATTGAGATTGATTGAGTTTGTACAGAATTCCCTTGGGGTTTCTTAACACATAGCAGGTTTCTTAGTGGACACATAGGTTGCACAGATTCTCCATACACTGAGATGGATCTAGGTTCTCTAGCACTTTGTGATATCTAATGTGTGAGACTGATAGCATTTTATATTAGGGACATCTTGCAGTTTAAACAAGGTCTTATTTTGCCTCAGATGAGAGAACTTAGTCGTCCATTCAGAACCTTCACAAGCTTTATAGATATCAATATATGGGATCATTTGGAAGAAATGCAGAAACCTTGGTAAAGTGTTCTTCTTAATGAGAACAACTCTACCCTGCCATGATAGTGGGTGGGGAGGCTAGTGGTCTTCATCAGATATGTAAAATCTACCTTGATTATCTGTTGAAATGAGGGAGTTATATTTAAACTCAAGTAAATAAATTTGACTCTGCTGGTCTTTAAAGGGGACCAGCAAAATGCGAAGGGGTCATTTGCAGGGGACTTTTTTAAGGGGTCCAAATGGCATAGCCACAGATTTTCTGAAGTGTACCGTATAAACAGAAAAAGAAATAACTAAACTGGAAAATAAGACATGGCAGGTCTCTGGTCTGGGCAAGAACAGCTACACAATGTTAAATGTAAAGGTAAATCCTGTGTTCTCCTGTGTAGGGCCTTTTCCATAAATGAAGTTTGTATCAATTAAAAATGTTTGGTTGCATTGTTGAGAACATTCCGCTCTACTTCCAGCTAAATTTACCAAGCCTGTTCTAGAAAGTTCTAGAAGTTACTCCAAGTTTACTCAGCACTGAATCTGGAAAGTTCTGGAAAAATAGGTACATTTCAAAATACCACTGTCCTGGTCACAAAAGCAAAGTTTGTTGGGAATAATAGCCATTTTCTATACTTTTGAGGCATAAGAAATTAGGAAATAACACTTACTACCCAGGAACAAAAATTGTGTTACGTAATGTAACCATATTTCCAAAAATGTCTGTGGCTGTTCTCCCTT
The DNA here is from genome assembly GCA_025775065.1 of Hiodon alosoides. Classification (NCBI taxonomy): domain Eukaryota; kingdom Metazoa; phylum Chordata; class Actinopteri; order Hiodontiformes; family Hiodontidae; genus Hiodon; species Hiodon alosoides. Next base: position 3,424 of record JAOYSI010053399.1, read on the forward strand.
CAATGTTCTTGGACAGACCTATAATCCGAATGTTGTTTAATCTACTCCTGAAATTTATGTCATCAAGGTGTCCAGTCCGTGACCAGCATTAAGCCTCAATCACCATCAGTCGTGCTTCAGTCAAGCTAGCGGTGTCTTCAACTGTGGGAATTCTCAATTCTGATTCATCCAGTCATTTAGTAGCATTTTGAAGCTTAGGGGTGTGGGTTTGGACTTGTTGAAAAAGTGGACTGAGCTTGTAATCTATATCCTTTATAACACTGGCAGTCATTGCCTCCAAAGTCTTTTAGAGAGTGGCGTCTTGCTCTGAGTTGGTTTTCTGATTGCGGGTATCCAGCCGTGAGACCTTTCTTGTCGGAATTCTTTATAATTTTTCTCAAAAGTGGCAGATCAGAAATCTTCTAGGGATACAAGGATTTAATCTCAAAAGATTTCAAGATAAATGTGTATGCGTAGTATAATTTTAAAAATATGTGTCAGAGTGGAAAAGAGCTCTCTGAACAACTACACCTTCATCACTTGAGCCTGTCTGATGGAAGGGCTGCAGCCCTCGAGGACTGAGGTTACCCATTACTGCCTTAACCACTAGACCACACAGCTGTATTCTTTTAGCCTCCTATCACCACCATTTTAATAGCGCATTTAAGGTCTGTTAGAGTTTTCGTAGTGACTGTATATAGGTAGTCCTTGTACGGTCTAAGGACCTGTCTGAATTTTTTCCCCAGGCAACAGGCTTTGAGTGACTGTAGAATCAGGTTTACATGGAATTTATATACACATATATATATTTACAATTGTCCTTATCCTTTTCAGGGTGGTCCAGTGTAGACTCACAGGGAAATGCTGTGAATCGTTGGGCTCAGCTCTCAGTTCAAACTCCTGTCATCTGAGTGAACTGGACCTCAGTAATAATGACCTGCAGGATTCAGGAGTGAAGCTTATCTCTGCTGGACTGGAGAATCCACATTGTAAACTGGAGAAACTTAGGTCAGTATTTGTACCTTTCATGGTAGTTGCACAAATATGTTCCTTTTCTTCACAGAAGCAAATGTCGATTTCCACTTTAACCTAAAGAATATATATTTAATTTTCTATCATTTTAATTGTTGTAATATTTTTACAATCCACTGTTTTAGAATCAGTCTGTTTTCAAGTGAGCAAAATTAGGTGAGCATAGGATAGGGTGTTACGCTTGCAATTTGGTTACTCCGATATCTTCCAGAAAAATTCCAAAAACAGCCAGCCCTTTGGAAGGTGCTCTGGATGTTTCATAAACTGCAGAGAAGGTTTTAAAAACGAATTACCAGTAATATTGCAGATTTATGTTGCAGGCTCAATAGGGTGGGTGGCTTACATTTCTAATATTACTCCACTCCTGTCGAGATGAGATACAGGTCGGAGGTGGCCGTATTTAGTTCAAAGTTGATTTTGAGATGAAAAACTCGAAATGAAAAACAAAAATTCTATTTATTGTTCAAGTGAGGCAAAAACACCTTCAATATGGTGATCTTTGAGACTGTGTATCAAAAAAAGCGCAGATAGGGAAAAGGAAAATAGATTATTCATCTTAATCGGGGAAAATGCATGTCTTTAAATGATATGATGTCCTAAATGATATAATGTCTAGTGCATAAACATTAAGTGTCAATCTTAAATGAGCATGATTCATACAGTAAACCCAACCTCCTTCGATCAAGTACGTACAGCACTCCTTTCTTAAAAATGCCCCACCCTTTCTTAAAGAGACCTCTTCTCTTAAAGGGATAATTTCCAAAATGCTAATGGCAGTCATTTTAGCTTTGCCAGTGAAAAAGAAGTTCTGGACTGGAAAGTAGCCTATTAGTCTAAAAAGATAAATACGTACCAGAAAGCTTACTCTACAAGGAAGCTCTTGCTTCTTCTATTGGGGAGAAGAGGATTTTATTTTGCAGTACAGACAATTTCCTCATGGGGGGGATTTTATTGAGCCTACCCCTAACCCCACCCTAATCTGTCAGGAGCTGACCACTGCATTAATACTTTTGACCTGGTTGACATTTGAAAGATTTTTCATCCCGCCAGTAGACTATAGTTAACAATAAAGGAAGATAAAGGAATTACTTTATTAAGGCAGACGCATGTTCGCTTCCTACGGCATCCCCCAGTGTTCACATGACATGACATTTTTTGGACATGCTCATAAGAGGGTTCCGAGTCAACGTACCAAGTTTGGTTTCAATTTCTCAAAGTGTTGCTGAGATATGACCCAATTTCCTGTTTGGCGATTTCCCCGGCGAAATATATAGATAAACGGTTTTGATTATCAAAAATCTTGGCTTGGTCTGAAGGTCATCTGTGCCAATTTTGGGGAAGATCTGACAAAAATTGTAGGAGATATAATGAAAAAATGTGTTTCCATAAAATCGATATTATCGGAAATTGATGTCATAGAGTGCGTTAAACTCGGCTTGATCCAGAGAATCCAAAGAGACCATGATCATTCTGTCAACAATACACACAAAATGTCACCAACCCACACTCTGAAAGACAGAGATCCCATCAAACTGGTCATTTGAACTTGGAATGTGTAATGCACCACAGGGTACAGGAAGAGGGGAACCCAGTTGCAGTACTGAGAGGGAAGGTCTGAACAATCAAGATTGGGCAAATACGTGGGCAGGGACAAAAATCAATGGTCAGGCGATCAGGAGAGTTGAGAGGAATGTCGTGGACTGGACTGGACTGGACTGGACTGGACTGGACACGACACTCAAAGATGCTGTAGTAAAACTGAAATGACTTCACAATGAGTGAGGGTTAGTGATGGGCTTATTTGTGGAACAGAAAACCAGGTTGGAAGGCCAATGTTTTTCCAACCAGGTTGGAAGGGCCAATGGGAGCAGAAGGTGATTGAAACAGTGCACACGGGCTTCAGGAATGTTAATTGAATGATTGGAGAGATAAGTGACTGATAACAGCTACTGTGGAGCTGGGGCTGTGTTGTGAACTGTGACAGAATGAGAGATGTTATGTTGTTTGTTGCTGTTATGTTGTTTTGCACTAGTCTATTGTGGCTTTCTGTAAATTTTCTATTGTATTCTGATTTATAGAATAAAGGGATTTAAAAAGTAAAGTGTTCACTGTTAGATTTCAAATTAACAGTAACATAGAATTTAATTGACGCTGGTAAAGGGAATGTTCAATGCACCTTAGTTTTTAATTTGTCATTACAAGTAAAACAAGTAAGTCCCACTTACTAGATGACAGAATTTGAAAACAATATATACTGTTTATCAATTGGTGTAGAGGCTACACTAGGTAGGTTCTTAAAACACAGCTGCAATGCTTAAGTTTGGACTACATCTTAAATACATTGTGAGTGAGTTATAATCTAGATGTAGTTTTTCTCACTTTTCTTAACACTATTTCAACATTGTGGTGTCGATATGATGCCATAGCAACACAGACATTTTTGTTTTACGTCATGTTTCTTTTTGCAGGCTCTCAGGCTGTCTAGTCACAGAGGGAGGCTGTGCTTCTCTGGTTTTAGCTTTGTCTTTGAACTCTTACCTGAGAGAGCTTGATCTGAGCTACAATCACCCAGGGGACTCAGGAGTGAGGCTGCTCTCTGCTAGACTGGAGGATCCCAACTGCCAACTAGAAAAACTGAAGTATGTGCAGAAGTGTGTGCGCTTGTGTCCTCCTGCTAAATTTTATACAACTACGTAGAGAAGCATAACTAAAATGAATGAATATGAGTCTGATTTTATTTATGAAATAGAATTAACATGTTGAGTATATATAAGTTTTAATATACATTCTTTATTCCTAATGTTGTTTTTAATGTTGATCTTTAAAGAGAACTGGTTGCTGTAACATACATTCATAAATCATGTTAATATACACAGTATAATTAGGGTGGACAAAATTTTTTCAGGAAATCCAACAGATTAAGAAGATAAAGTGTGCAGTTTCACAATCTGCAGTCGGTTTTGCGCTAGCTACTGCAGTTCAGTATAGATCCCTGTTTAAGTGCCTTATTATATGGGTACTTTTCTCCCAGCCCTCTAGTTCTGTAACGAAGGTGACGGCACCGCTAGGGAGGAAGCGTTCCGTTCAAACTCCATTGTTCTGCATCATAAATTTCAGAATCTCAGTAGAATTTATGCCAATGAATATGTGGGGGGAATTCACACCGGTGTAAAGTTACATTAAAAACATTGTGCGCGTTCTATTGATCAGTCTTACTCTGTGTTAGCTTCTGTATCTAAAATATGAATTAAGACATTTTTTTCAAAGTTACATCATTTGAATGAGTACAATCTGTTCTATTTTATATGTAAATTTCTATTTACTACCACTCATATATGCAAGAAAATCGTGAAGTTTGTGCTTGGAAAATTAAAATTTCCCATTCATTTCAATGGCATTTTTTTTTATAGCTGTACCCTATTACTCTTCAACTTCAAATATCAAAAATATATATTTCACAAATGCCACATATAATAGCTTATTGGAAAGAAGACAAATTAATCTCTAATTTAAGATTAGTTTGATCTGGAAGCCACCTTTCACACACCCAAGATTTTACATTGAATTTAGAAAATGATCTCCAATATCCATTCACCCACATTTTTGGCTATGTCAAGGCACAACTGTCTACTACTTTACTAGTGTGTTCGTTTTAACTAGCTGTTAGCAGAAGATAGTTATTAAGAAAAGAAGAAGGGGGAGGCGATTTTTCTCGGTGCAACTGGGTGAGATAGAATACTGCTGCTCAGAACACACTTTGTGAACGTTCCATTCAATTATTTTGCTATTGCTTCATGCTAAAGCTCAAAAGGAATATCATTCTATTGTCCACCCTGGTTTAATACAATGCATTATTATAACAACGACTAGACAAAACTAACTAAATAAACATGAATAAAGCTGAAGCATATTAGCACTACTGAGAGAAGTGGGATATACTGGTTTTGGGATATTGTGCTGAAGTTATAGTGTGTGTGGCTTCCCTTCATAGGCAGGCTGAGTGTCCGAGTCACTATCTATCCTTCTGCTGTTCCAACAGTGGAGAGTGCAGGAATAAACCAGGGCTTTTAAAATGTAAGTCTGTTTGTGCTGCATTAATTCGTTAACATATCCTTAGAAAGACTAGGGAAATGTTTGACTAGGACAGAGAGGGGAGAATTTTAGTCTTACACTTCCCGTATAATGTTACTGTGTGTAAAGCTATATTTGTGTGTATGAGAGAAAGTGAGACCGATTCAGTGTGTGTGTGTGTGTGTGTGTGTGTGTGTGTGTGTGTGTGTGTGTGTGTGTGTGTGTGTGTGTGTGTGTGTGTGAGAGAGAGAGAGAGAAAAAATTCTGTGTTTTTTGTCACGCGTGAAAGAAAGAGATTCAGTGTTTGTGGGTGCTGTGAGAAAGATTCAATGTTTGTGTGTTGTGAGAAATCTCGTTTTTGTGTGTGTGAGAGAGAGGTTCAGTGTGTGTGTGAGAAAGAGAGAGGTTATGTGTGCATTTGGGTAAAAGATTAAAATATATGTGTGAGAGAGATTGTGTTTTTTGTTTTGTGTTTCAGAGAGAGATTTAGTGTGTATGGTTGTGTTTGTGTTTGACAGAGAGAGAGGTCCTGTGTGTGTGTGTAATATAAAAGTTATATTAGTGATGATGATGATGACTCTTGTGTACAGATGCTTGTCAGCTCACACTGGACCCCAACACAGTAAACAGATGCCTGTCTCTATCTGAGGGGAACAGAAAGGTGACTATGGTGAAAGAGAAGCAGCCGTACGCTGATCATCCTGAGAGATTTGATTACTGGGACCAAGTTCTGTGTGTAGAGGGTCTGTCAGGCCGCTCTTACTGGGAGGTTCAGTGGAGTGAAGATGCGGATATAGGAGTGACATACAAAGAAATAAACAGAAAAGGACGGTTTGGAGACTCTCTGCTTGGACACAATGACAAGTCCTGGATACTATATTGCTCTGATAACGGATTCTCTGTCTGGCACAATACTAATCGCATTTCCATACCTTTCCCCCCCTCCCCCTCCAGGATAGTAGGGGTGTATTTGGACTGGCCGGCCGGCCTTTTGTCCTTCTACAGCATCTCCTCTCCCACTCAGGGTCCTCTCCTGTACAGGGTCCGCTCCACATTCACCCAGTCCCTCTGTCCTGGGTTTGGGGTTTGGAGTGGCTCAGTGTCCCTGAGCCAGCTGTAACAAAGTATTTAACTGGGTCTGTCAAACATAAATCAACTGCTAGAATCGTTATAAATACCTAATAAATAAGTTAAATAACATATATTTTATTGATTCGTTTATCTAGTCATCCAGTTAATTCAAACCGGGAGTTAAAATTGATCAAATTGGTTTTATTTTTACCTGCAATGGTTGAATGTTTTTTGAATGTTGAAATATTTTCCTAGGATGACCAGATCACAACACAAAAATTACATTTCTATATTAATCCTTACCTTAAATAATATATATTTCAAATTATCATTGAAATTTAAACTATATATGTATACATATGTCCCTCAAATTGTTAATATAAATAAAAATTATAAATATACATTGTACTTTGGCCCTCTAACTCTCAGCTGTGCCAGTGACAGTCTCGTACTTCTTTGATGACTGTTGACTTCGGGGGAAATTTTTTTGGACAATCACAATATTGTAGGGTTTCATGCCTCACAAAGTCAGTGTTGCCCGCCATAACGGATGATGCATGCTCCGTGTTAGCGTTGCTGAGTGGTAAACTGGGCACAAGTTAAACTAGCTTTATTATGTTTGAGAATTCAGTGCTACCATCCTTGTTACTGAGTGATTGAGACCAGAGTTCCCAAGCTGATTTTTATCCTGGCTCCACGCTCCTGATGATTTATCTGATGATGCAATATTCTTCATAGAACAGATCAAGGTCCACAGTTTTCTGGAGACGTGTTACTGTCACAGCCGCAGTCAAATCCCTGAATTGCAACTCCTTCTGTCCTCTGAAGTACAAGAACTGAATATTGTTCTAGTAGCCAGTAGTAGCAAAGTCAAACCATTTCTCTTTCCAGAGTGCTCTTGAAGATAAAGGCAGTATTTCAGTGAAAGCCTTTTCGACTTAGGAACCGAAAATGTTTTTTGCTGTAGTTTAATTCGCAGATTATTCATTATGAAATATACTTTGCCTACCATTCCACTGTCGTTTTCCAGGCAGAGCACAGTAGTGCTGAATACTTTGAGGATATTCTGCAGAAAATAGAGATGGACCTCAATACTGCTGAGCTCCTTACCCTGTTTTCACTCCTGGAAAACAGCGTCCATAAACTTTGTATAGTCGTCGCTGCGCAGAGAAATGAAGTTGCTCTCAACAACCTATATTCAAATATTTTCTTCAGTGTGGTTATTCTCCTGGTTGAGCTGCAGAAATGGTTAAATGTCTTAACCACAAGTGTCCACTTTTAATGTATTACTATTGTTCAGTATTTCAGGGACTAGGGACATGTTTTGACATCTCCTTTGTTTGATGCTTCAATGGTGACTGAGAAGTAGGGTCCACTTGGCTACCAATGATCATTAAAAATTCGGCAACAAGTTATAATACAGGCACACTAACTACATTGTAGTAATATTGTAATAGGTGTGTATTTAGTAAGTAAATTATATGTAGTTACAGATTAAATGCTATTACCGAAGATGAAATTACACCACAAGCTTATTTACCATTAACTACATAGTAGAGTAGCTTAGTGAAATTATCTTCAAGAAATGTTGTAAATTTTGTGAACTTACTGATCACTTTGAAGTAATTCTTTTACAGTGTTCGGTTGCTTCTGTGCTTGGAGTCCAACACATTCAGAGTAATTTGAGGAATCTTAGAAAGAGACTAAAAAAATGTTTTCCTCGTGCAAAATAAACCACTGTGCTAAAAAAAAACAACCTTTTGCTCAATGTTCTGTATGGAAGCGTATAGTGGACTAATTTCAAATGAAAATGTAATTCCACAATAGCATTATAACTTTCCACATATGTATGTGTTATTTGAGTAAAAATTTAAATTAAAATGCAATAATCCAATTTTCATTTTCATTTTCATATACTAGTATTGGCATTCTATGACTATATTAAAATGAAAATGGAAAAGCTGCTTGACATTTCATTTTCAAGTTGTAACCCGCTGTGCAGTGTACAATATTCAAATATTAATTCAAAATGCAATCTGAACAATGTAACCATTTATGCAAGCAATATTTAAGTCAAAATGAAAATGAAATCTGCAAAGACTTCAAAGACTGCCATACAGTGGACTATATTCAAATGCAATAGGCAAAACAGCGCCCCCAGTCTAATGCATTTACATTTACATGTCATCATGCTATTTTGGGGTCAAAATGAAAATGAAAATGCAATTTTCTAACTAATAAAATCTGCATTTGACATTTCATTTTCAAAGACTTAACCTGCCTTACAGTGGACAATATTCAAATGCAATAAGGGAAACCGTGCCCCCAGTGTAGTGCATTTTCAAATACATGTCACCACGCACTTTTTGGGTCAACATGAAAATGGAAATGCATTCTGTCAGTGCTGTCATCAAGGCGGGTCTTCGGTTAGGACATCAATCATTCTCTGTAGGCGGGACACCACAGGTGGCCTACTTGAACCTGACATTCGCGATCAGTGCGTGATGGAGAAGTCTGTAGCGCTGTTCTTCCGAGAGGCTGCAGAGGCCTTGGAGCAGCAAAATTCACCCCGTATTGATATAACCAATGCTACTCCCCCCCGCTTCCACCGCTAGCACTACCAGTGCAAGGAGTGTCACCAATTTGACTCCAATGAATGATCTGCAAAGCAGTACAAGAGTTAAGTACTTAAGCACACTAGCAACTAAGTTAGCTAACTGTTAGCTAGATTCATTTAGCAACTAGCCAGCCTTGGGTTTATTTTTAGAAGTAGTAGTAGGTTGACTTTTACTGTAAATAAAGATAAGTTGATATGTTGTAAACAGAGTTGTATATGTCTGGGGATATTGTTCGTTTTATCTGCTTCAGACATGTACTGCTCACCAGAGGAGTTTTCAGAGGAACTGCTGCATCACTTTCCACATCTAAAGGAGTGTGGAGGGTTTCAGCTCCTTCGATGCAGAGGGACAACAAGGGGCATACCCTGTCCACAGGCTGGATATTCCCCTGAACATTTGACCACTGGAGCAGCTATGGTAGGGCAAGGGATGATTTATGTTAGACCACTTGTCCGTGACTTTTTTTTAAATGTTTGCCAGTATATTTACATATTTCCCTTGATAATCAGTCAATACATTCATATGGTTTGGTTCACACATATATTTCTCTATCTGTCTGTCATTTAATTATGTCTATATTGTAATTATAGAATCTTCAGGAAGTGTCCTCCTCAGCTGTTGGACCACTAATTGAATTAGATGAATTCCATCTGTGACAGAGCTGGAAGGAGCACATTGACCTCTGTGAAAAGTGAGTTATTTGTTATATTAATACCTAGGGAATCTACGAATAATAATAGTAACCTCTATAGTTTAGTGTATTGACACTTTGGATTAATAAACAGTTTTGCCAGTTTTCTATAACTTGTCTCATCACTGGGATTGGCATGTGAAAATCACCTATAACAATATGATGAGATGTATAGATTTCTGTAATTAGCAGCATAGGGGTTCTCCTTGCCACACCTCCATCAGTGCCCTTGAGAAGTAATATACCAGCAAACAGGATCTAATGTAAATGCATTCCTCATGCCACATGCAGGGTTCTCAGTCAACATGCTTAATATCAGTCATACAGCTATTTTACATTGATGAAATACTTAATTGAATACAATGTGCACATTCACTCCTAGAAGTTTGCAGTCTCTTCTTCTTTTAACACCTGCATATGCAAGAATAGGTTTGTTGTTGTCCCACAACAACTACAGAAGGCTCAATAGAGAAATCTAGCATCAGGAATCATCCTGTTTTACCTAAATCCTTACCACCTGCTGGCTGTTTTACTGTGCAAATGGTAAACAAATCTACGAAGAAAAAATATATTGACTACTTTATAGACCATTAAAGCATGCCTTCCCCACAACAAGACAAAAACATTAGAAAAATGATGACCATATCCTTTAATTTTGTGATCACATTGTATTGTTTAAATGTGTTTAAATCTGGAGAGAGCCACAGTTTGAGTTCAGAGGAGAGTAACAGCAACACTTTAAGGTCTGAAGACAGCTTCGTCGACAGACAGTACGCCACAGCAGGGACAGTATAAGAGAGAAGCACCGGGAGACAGAACAGGGCTGCGGAGAGTGAAGCTAGTTCTTCAAGCAGTCATCAGCCTCCAGAAGTGCCTGAGATTGTCTTTCCCACAGCTTGGTCTTTTTCAATGCAGCCAGGGCACATTTGTGTGGATTTGCCCATCTTCATATTTACAGTTATATGAAAATGAGACATTAAGCCTGCAATGTGCATATTATATAACAGACCGGAAGACTGAGTCTGACCTCATGAGACCAGCAAACATGTATCGAAGATACATTATAAAGATTTCTGGGAACAAGCCTTAGCTAGTTGTGTGGCTAGATCTAACAAGCTCTGAAGAGGACTGAGAAAGGGAAATTTTGCCGTTCTATAAACGGCAAGAAGTTGATTGAACAAGCCCTATTACTGTTAAACTGAAGGGTATGTTATTGTAAGCAATTGCTCATCTCTTCTTCTTCTCTTTACTTAAATGTTTTAAATCAATGCTAATAGTACACTGTCCTTCATTGGAGAGCACCCTATCCTCAAAGGCTTGGCTCAGATGGGGAAATTAATATAATTTGAGTAAGTCAGAGTACCCCACTGTCTTTGTTTCTGTTGTGTATGTTTTCAGTTTGGCAAAAAGCTGAGCATCAAGCAACACCATCTTTTAGGATTTTTTTGTCGTTGTAAGTTGGCATCTAGCTGTCAAGGAAATATGACTTAACTATATAAAGCAAATCAACTCTTAAACACAGACAAATAAAAATGACATACCCATTGTTATTTATATCACTTCAATTTGAATCTACATTTAGGTTAACATGGAAGCTAACAGGGACTAAGATCTTTTAAATACACAACCATACCCTCATTTAAGCCACTTAAGCTTTCAACATTGACTTCTTTTTATTATAACCCACTGTTCATTTTACCTTAAACTGTCACTACATTTCAGGTGATGTGGCAATTGGGGATGGAGTGAAACGCCATTTCTTCTCACTTGTGATGGAGAAGCTCCAGTTTGGATTCGATCTTGACCTTGGTAATAATTTCAATGCCAAATAAGCAATACTTGCACTTATGGAATCAAGTATGTTTCAAGTGCTTGGAAGTTTGACCAGACATTATGTTATACTGTCCTTTTTTGGGCTTTTCACAAACGCAGAAATTTGTAATTGTGTTCTTGTCTTCTTCTTCTCAGAAAATGTAGGCAAAACCCTTTTTTTTAATGGAAAAGATGATCACCAGGTCCCTTCTACCTCTCAGGTGCTAGTAGATGGTGACTTGTTTCAAGTTGTGGGATGGATAATAGGACACTTATTTATTCATGGAGGCCCGCTGTACGCAGGAATGAGCCAGTCATTTTTCCATCTTTTGAGTGGCCACAGTGAACAAACCTGTTGTTGGATGGGATGACTGCCCAGACACGGATGTTGTTGAAATTGTGTCTCTAGTAAGTGTCATCTGATATTTACATAATTAATTGCAATTGCCTGAAAATACATTAAACATACTTCTAACATGAATTGGGGGTCCATCTTCTACCATAAGAAACACAACATTAGTGATACATATGCCATGTCTCTCCAGTTACATCAGCTACCTTTGAAGGCAAGAATTACGCATTGAAGTCGTCATTGGCACAACAAAAAGTTAAGTGCCTTTATCTACAGAACACAGAAACCAAGGTAAACTACAGTAATGAAAAGCCAGTAGGTCCCTACTGCATAATGTCAGACATACAATGTATCTTACAGACTGCACTTAACTTAATACTTTTACATTTTTACCAACAAGAATCATTCCATCATCAAGTATGTGAAATGCAATATTAAGTTAATTGTTTAATGCCCTTCATATTGTTATATTTACTTGTCACCCGTTTATGATCTACAGTTCTCAGATCCAAATGCTCACAGCTAATACAAGATTTTTGCACAGTATTTGAGTGTGCAGTTGGCTTTGCAAACTCTACACTTACAAATGAATAAAATATGTTTATATGTTATTCACTTGCATGTTACCTTTTGGTGCTCCAGTTACAAATTGTCGGAGCATTGCATACATAACACAGGCTGATCACAAAATATTTGAGATTTTATATCAAAATTAGTTCTATGTTGTTGTATTGATAATAAGTATAATATTCTTAAGATCACATACAATGTATTCATTCATCACTTTGTCAAAGTCAGCCTAAGTAAGTATAGGAAACCATCTAAATTTGCAGACACATTAACACGAAGGCATCATTCTTTGCTAGCTCACAAATATATAATTAATGCTATGGTACACTTATCACAATGCTTGTCAATGGTTTGTCTTCTTGAAAAACATTGCTTATTGTGCTTTGACCCCACCCATTTCCGCTTGAGGCTACATTTTATATTTGCATTTGAATGGCTATGAGTGGACTGCAGACCTCTGCATTGATTACCTTATAAATAACAGATGGACAAAAAGGAGAACCAGACACCACAGGACAGACAAGCCATAAATTCCTTGGCGTTCAGTTGGGACCTACCACCTATCAGTGACAGCAACAGAAGACCTGGCAGAGACCATTCTGCACCATGTGGTATGTTTAGTATTCAAAAATATATCACTGGACACAATGTTTAATAATGCAATCTTTTTATTGAAATTATTAACATTTCTTGCATCAACTAAAGCCTTCCCACCACACGCTGGGACCCACCACTTTGTCAGGACCCAGAGTTTTAAAATCACTTGTCTAGATGATTAAACCTGGCAATTTTGACATCTACATGACCCTCCTTCAAGCACCACCAGCTGGCCCAGGAGGTCATTTGAGTTATAAATAACATTCATGTTACTTTTTAACAGGTCATTGGTAGACGAGAAAAACAAGCAAAGCAAATGCGCAAAGGCTTGTGTTCTCCAAATGATAAAGGAGCGCCCAGCACCTATTCTCCAGATCAGCCTCGCATGTTATGAAACTGGAGGTACTCATTATATACACCGATCAGCCATAACATTATGACCACCTGCCTAATATTGTGTAGGTCCCCCATTTGCGGCCATAACAGCCCTGACCCATCGAGGCATGGAATCCACTAGACCTCTGAAGGTGTGCTGTGGTATCTGGCACCAAGACGTTGGCAGCAACTCCTTTAAGTCCTGTAAGTTGCGAGGTGGGGCCTCCATAGATCAGACTTGTTTGTCCAGCACATCCCACAGATGCTCGATTGGATTGAGGTCTGGGGAATTTGTTGGCCAAGTCAACACCTCGTTGTTGTGTTCCTCAAACCATTCCTGAACCATTTTTGCTTTGTGGCAGGGCACATTATCCTGCTGAAAGAGGGGAATACCGTTGCCATGAAAGGGTGTACATGGTCTGCAACAATGCTTAGGTAGGTGGTACGTGTCAAAGTAAGATCCACATGAATGGCAGGACCCAAGATTTCCCAGCAGAACATTGCCCAAAGGATCACATTGCCTCCACCGGCTTCTTCCCATAGTGCATCCTTGTGCCATGTGTTCTCCAGGTAAGTGGCGCACATGCACTCGGCCGTCCACGTGATGTAAAAGAAACCGTGATTCATCAGACCAGGCCACCTTCTTCCATTGCTCCGTGGTCCAGTTTTGATGCTCATGTGCCCATTGTAGGCGCTTTCAGCAGTGGCCAGGGGTCAACATGGGCACCCTGACTGGTCTGCGGCTACGCAGCCCCATACGCAACAAAATGCGATGCGCTGTGTGTTCTGACACCTTTCTATCAGAACCAGCATTAACTTTTTCAGCAATTTCAGCTACAGTAGCTCGTCTGTTGGATCGGAACACACGGGCCAGCCTTCGCTCCCCACGTGCATCAGTGAGCCTTGGCCGCCCATGACCCTGTTGCCGGTTCACCACTTTTCATTCCTTGGACCACTTTTGGTAGGTACTGACCACTGCAGACCGGGAACACCCCACAAGAGCTGCAGTTTTGGAGATGCTCTGACCCAGTCGTCTAGACATCACAATTTGGCCCTTGTCAAGGTCACTCAGATCCTTACGCTTGCCCGTTTTTCCTGCTTCTAACACATCAACTTTGAGGACAAAATGTTCACTTTCTGCCTAATATATCCCACCCACTTACAGGTGCCATGATAACAAGATTATCAGTGTTATTCACTTCACCTGTCAGTGGTCATAATGTTATGGCTGATCTGTGTATGTATTTATTCAAAATAACTCTGTTGAAACAACAAGTACAGCAGTTAATTCTAAATCAATATCTGCAATGTTTTTTAGCAACATGCTTTTAACAAAAATTTAATGTAACATTATTTTCCCCTCTTTTCTGAAAGGTAAACTTAAAAAAAAGTAGGTGGAAAAAGGCTGACAGGATAAGGTAAAAAAAAAACTGAGGATGATATGGTACACAATATTATTCCTAACAGGGTGCACTGTTTATTTTGAAGATGATATCGAAAAGGATAATTTGGCTGAAATCTGACAGTGACAATGAGGATGCAGAAATGAACCTTGAGAAATCATGCCAAGTCACTGGCTGTCTAAGGGACTACATTCAAAGGGGTACAACAAATACCTACGATCTTGTGTGTTCTCTCTAAGATTTATTCTTAAACTTGCATATATTTGGTAAAAGGTCATTACTTTGACAGATGTGTTTTTTCAGGCCAAAATTTATATTAATTTATTTATCCAGAATTTAAAGTCATTAAACAGTGCTCATAGTATTGATTTTGTCTAGTCAAATGGTAAAGGTCATGCCGTGCTGATGGTTTATTTATTTATCTAGAATAACAATATTATTGATTATGATTTTGATGACTACATTACTGTCTGAATTTAATTTCATCAGTTTCTGTTGTCAGATTAATGCAGGGCTATCAAAACTTTCTTTGGTTGAAGGCTACAAAATGCTATTCACCAAGAAATACTGTTAGCTTGCTATAATTTGGTCACCCTTAATCAAAGTGACTGCAATCAAAATTGTACGACAAACAACACAACTAAGTGTGTGTTTTCCGTATTTGAATTGAATTGTTACAGGTTCTTCTGAAGAACTCAAAGAACTGCTGAGGTTTTGGACCGGTTTGACAGTTCTCCCTGAGCATCTATATGTGGAATTGTCTCCATACCAGTCAATGCCCACTGCCTTCACCTGCCTCACAACACTCAAATTACCCTTGAGGTGCAGAACATATGATGCTTTTCTACAGACTTTAAACGCAGCTGTAAAGTCAAACAAGTTTGGCTTTGGCATGATATAAGTTTAGAGGGACATCATGCAGGAAGTTGGACACAAATATGTTAATGTTCTGAAAAGTTGGTAATAGCCTACAACATAGGTGTTTTATTGAAGGAAAAATCCAAATACCATGTCACCTATTATTTTGTTCCTTTTTTTAAAGAGATTGTTTTTAGGAAAAAATGTATTGATGCAAAAAAATCACACAGACTACAGTTTTTGTAAGCAGAAAGGGAAAAAGAAATACAATTTCCATGTTTGTGTGTTAGAAATATATTTTTTTAGCAAGGATGACAGAGTGGCTGGAGTCTTTTTGTAATAGATTTTACTTGCAAGGAGCCGATACATGCACTTCGATGAGTGCAGAATCGACTGACGCGCTCTGCTCCGTAGTCCAATTTAAGTTTTGAGATTACACATAAAAACACACAAATCACTGTTAAAATACTTTAACCAGGACCCTCTGTTTCTGCTCAAGGGCACATTATTCTTCCCGCTTGTCATACAAGGAGTTGCTTTTCAACTACTCCCTAATTCATTCTTCTTGTTTTTGCAAGATAGCTTGAATATTTTTCACACATGTGCATACCCTGATAATTATCTTATTGTTGCAGGGGTTAGTGCTTGCACGCAACATTACTTTATTTGCAATTGTTTAATAGTATTTAAGCATATTATAGCATAAGCATAATCATATTTTTATAACATTGTGTAATTTCAAAAAGAGACATATTTGTCAAAGTCATTATTAGAATTATGTGAGCAAAAATGTAGTTTTGTTTGGAAACAATTAAATCTGTGATCAGTGTTAAATGTTTAAAGTGGCCTTGGTAATCCTTTTTTTTTGTCTTAAGCTTATTCTCCCAACATCCATCAATTGCTAAACTGTTGCAGTGTTAACATCAACTGCTTCCATGAGGGACACATCCCGGTTTGGTAGTCCTGCTGTCTCCTCTGCAGTGAGGTCTCAAGGTATTACAACATCTGGAATTGGAAGTCCTGTAGCTTTGTGCTCATGTGGGCCATCCCAGTCTATGCCAGTCCTCCACCTTGATAAGAACAAGATAATTATAGCAACTTTCAATTAGTAGCAAACAGACTTGGGGGATAGGTTAGCACATTTAGGCTGTCAACACACCGAAATGTCTTAAAATACATGCTATATCAGGATCCTCGGCCTCTCAAAATCGTATCCACAGTAGAGATGGAGACTGATGGCCCTATGTTCTGAGGCCGTGGTGGTTCCAGGCGTCCTTAAAGAAGTGAAGTTGCCGTTGTAGCTGTAGCAGAAAGCTCCAGTGCAGTGCAAATATATGAATCCCATTGTCAGGATCTAATAGCCCCTCTGCCTCCATGTTTCTGAAGAGTATGTGGAACAGGGTATACATCTGGGTATACATCTCTGAAAAAGTCCTGTAGCTTTTTTGTTTTTTGTCAGTTACCCCCGCTTGCTGCTGCTGTTGTCCCTTCAAGCTGGGCTGGCAGGCAGATCTCTAACCAGAGGACCTGTTGCCTGAGATATGTCCAAAATCCAATCAATTCCTTTAACAGCCTCAACCCACTTTACTTGTTCACAATTATATGTCCACATCAACCACAGTCCTAGTCAGAATGGTCTTACCAAGCAGGATTGGTCAGTAGGTGCATTGAAAGTCTCATGGTCCTTGGAGATTACCCAATAGTGAATCCTAATAGATGACATAACACAGTCCTCAAATCAGGAAATCTTAGATTCTAAGCATGTCATTATTGGTCAATAACTCAAAACAGGTTTTAAACTGTCCACTTTGTGATAGATGCGTGAAAATTTGCATACTTGCATGATTTTGTGCGCTGAACAAAACCTGAAGTAATGCCAAAAGGAGGCCCTGTTGCACCCCCATCTGTAATTTATATCAGAAAGAACTTACCGGTGATTACACTATGGGGGATGGCTTTCCATGTGTTTGTTGTTTATTCACAAATGTACCTTTAATAGATACAGTAAATCAAGAGAAATCAGCATGGAAATTACCTTTGATTATGCACACTTCTCCCAGTGATGTGAGAGTACCTGTTCTCCCCACCTCAACGTTTTCCGAACCCTTATCTGACCGAACATGAGATGGCTGACGAAACTGATTAACAGCAATAAGGAAACTGTCCAGCACCATGGATGCCCAGGTATTGGTGGCCGCAGCCAGATTCCACCATGAATCATGTTGCTAATGTTGGCATGCAAGTCAGATGTTCTATAAAGGTTCTATAACGAAGGATGGGGAGGTGTTGTATTATGAATATTATGTCAATGTATTCTGTTGTATTAGCTTTCAATATTTGCTTCTCTCTCCTCACCTGATTTCTACTCCTGTTTGGTCTCTGTCCACCTGTTTGGTTCCTCTCGATCTTTCCTCCTGAGCAGGCCTTGTAGGTCAACATCTATTTGGGCCTCACTTATACAGCCTACTTTACGTC
The DNA here is from genome assembly GCA_025775065.1 of Hiodon alosoides. Classification (NCBI taxonomy): domain Eukaryota; kingdom Metazoa; phylum Chordata; class Actinopteri; order Hiodontiformes; family Hiodontidae; genus Hiodon; species Hiodon alosoides. The sequence continues at coordinate 21,328 of JAOYSI010053399.1, forward strand.
CAAAATACAATACAAATCAAACTGATTATGTTGCACCTTATGGACTTTAATTTAGGGATGCTACCCATCCTCTGTTAACACCTCAACTTGTCTGTGATATTCCACGACCAATGCAGAGGATGTTTCTCTTGTTTGTTGGTAAAAGAGCCAGTGAAAGCGTTACTACGATACGCCTGACATCGGCAGGGTTTTAAAAATGGCTACAGTTCTCCGCCATCAAAAAGGAGAGAATATTATAAAAATGAATATAATAATAATAGCCTAATAATAATATTAAGAAATTTGATTTATAGAGCGCTTTTCAAGGTAGGCCTACTGAAAGACACTTTACATAAGTTAAAAAGATAATAAAAAAACAACACAGTAAAGATGTATAACACAACATTATTCACACATTAAAAGCAGTTCTGAAAAAGAAATGAAAGAGTTGGAAAATGAAAGACAATACCCAGCGGTCTTCCTGATAAATATGAGCCTATCCAAATTTTTCTTTGTGTTTCTTTTCCTACAACATGTAACGTTACTTTACTGATGACAACTTAGCTGCACAAAATGGTCTATAATTAGGTAAAACTAATATTAGTTCAGTCTCGTTAGGTTCTGAGAATCACCTTACACTGATATCTGACTGGAGCTCCCTTACAGAAATGTTGTTTGACAGATGAAGATCACATGCTTACCTCAATCCTTGTTGTTGCATCCTCCAATGAATGGTTTTCTGACACACCCCATAAAGCTCTGCAATTTCCTTGATTTTTACTCCTGTTAACAAGTATGTCTCGATAACTTCTATTAGGATATCAAGAGCTGATCTTCTGGGGGAACGAGGTATGTCAGACAGTCTCTCAATTACCTCTCTTAAATTTTAGAACACCACCTCGTCCACATCGGTGTCAGAAATGGCAGAGTATTCTGCAATATGTTCATTTAGCTCCTCAGCTCTGTCACGAGCCTCTGTTGGCGAGATGAGGTTGCTGTCAAGCTGATCAGCCAAAGTGGTTATTTCCCGTACCAGCCAAGCCGTTACCATTGCCCCAATATATTACAAATGCGACATCTTTCTATTAATAAAAAAACAAGCTTATAGATTGTATATTCTTGTGAAGTGTACTGAATTCGATTTTAACCATTCTTATCTCACAAAATTAGAAACCAGTTGTAGGTTGCACTAGTGAAGTTATAACTTTGGGACTCCAAAGTGTATAAAGCTGTGATTCTGAATGTTACACACACAGAGACAACCAAACATTCAAACAAACAAAAATTACCCCTTTTTGTCTAATGTGAGTCTTAATCTACAATAACATTATATGTGCCGCCATCTAAAACATTTTGTTCTACAAATATTGGTTTCTCCTCTAATGATTGTTACTCCTTTGGAAGTCTACTGTACAGGGGAATGACTATCTAATACCATGTTATAACAAGAACAGTTTAGTTTAGTTTAGCTATATTATAAACCATGTTATTTAAATATAACTCAATGTAATTCCTTTGGAAGTGTATAGTATTTTAACGCGATAGCCTTATATCATGTAATAAGAATAGACAAATCAGTAAATTAACAGAAAACCACATTAATACAATATAACTTAATGTTACCCAGTACAAACCCAATGTAAATGTATTTTAAAGTGACTCACTGTTATACAGTATTAGAAAAAAATTGCAAATGTAACTAAATTTTTTATCATTGTTATTACAAAAAAAAACACTAACTCTATAGCAGTTGTTCTCAAACTTTTTTTTTTACCTCAAACTTTCTGACAATTTTTTTTCTCAAAAAAATTTAATTGTAAAAAATTTAATTAAATTGTATTAAACCCTATGTTGCCTCTGAAACACAATTCAAACATTAAAAATAAATTCAAAACCATCTTTTAGCCAAACAGAACAAGATTTTATTGCTATTTATAAAATAACTAATTTAAGTGCGTTTAAATTATGAATTGATGCTTTACCAACAATACAGCATGTTTTATTAAGTTTCATTAAGAGCACTAACCAAACCTAAATATTTAGGCTGAAGTGTAAGAAAACGTGTCCTTTCAGGATTTGGTTAGTGGCTGATATGAATGTGTCTCTGAGAACAGAGTTTCTTGATACGTGCAGGAACAGCAGACAGTCACATGCCACTTGCATGTCCTCCTCCACCGACAAGCGTTCTCTTCTTTTGTTTTTTTTTGTAAGTCATTGATGAAAAGGCCAGCTCACATAAGTAGGTTGTCAGAAATGGTAACAGAATTGCAATGGCATGGTCAGAAAGATTTGGGTATTGCTCCACTACCCGCAACCAAAATGTGTTTTTTTTTTTTTTTTTTTGACCCGCAGGGCCAAAATTCAATTTTAAGTGTGCGGTCTTCCTTCAGTTCCGCAAATTCCTCTTGTCTCAGTGAGAGTTTCTGTGCAGATGATGAAAATAGTGAATGGAATGGTGCGTGGACCCAATCGCGGTCTTCCACATTTGCAGAAGGTAAGTAGGTGAGGAACCTCTCTTCCAGCGTGTCCAGGTGTTTGCATATGAGATTGTGCAATCCTGTTTTACAAGCGGTGTGTACCAATGTTAAGGGGAACATTTCAATGAACCCACCAACCACCCACTCTCACCAGAGGGCCAGTTTTGACCGAAAGCCTTGCAGTTTATCTGTTGCAGTCAGAATGGTCTCGTTTTTCCCCTGCATTTTAATGTTCAGCTCATTGAGGTGGCAGATGTCAGCAAGATATGCCATCTTTGCCCACCATGAGTCATCTCCAATTAGATTTTTTTTGTGAGACAATTTGTGTTCCATTGCAAAAACTTTCACCTCATCCACGCAGCTCATATAAACGGGACAGCACTTTGCCCCCGCAAGAGCCTGTGTGCAGCAACAAGGTCTGGTGCTCGGCTTCCTGCTTCCATCTCTGCATATAGAATGGTAAATAGTCAGGTTTCCAGAGGATGTGATTTAATGAAATTCACGATCTTCTCTGTTCCAGTACTTCCGTTAATTCAGGTGACATTGTTTTGGCTAAAAGAGGCAGTGAATGGCTTTGATGGCAGGATTCTGTTCCTTCACCTTACAAGCCCTTTGACTTTCCACATCATCACAGCTGCCCTGTCTATGCAGAGGCTATCACACATAGCCCAGGTGAGGTTTTTTTCTCTCAGTTAGGCATCTGTCATACAAAATATCTCATCCCCCGTGGCGTGACTGTGCAGCAGCTTACAGAAGAGGAAATTCTCCTTGATTGAATCCCCATCCACATATCTAACTTTTGTGATCAGTTGTCAGTATCGACTGATATCTGTTGACTCATCGATCTGCAGGGAAAACCTGCCACTTGTCATGAGTTTATCACATATAACCTCTATTTCAGCTGACGTATCGGCAATTCTGCATGTGATGGTGGAGTTTGAGAGAGGGATTTTCTCAATCTTTTTTTACCTGCATCTGGCCCCATCATGAAACTGACTATTTTCTTGCGTGCAGAATAAGTTTCTTTCTTTGAAAATGAAGGGTGCTTTGTAGTCAAGTGGTGTTTCAACTTACTGGGTACCATTGAATTGTCTGCCAGCTTCTCTCTACAAATGAGACATTCGGGTAGTGGCGTCACCGTCCACGTAAAGCCCAAGGCAATGCAGCGGTCATGGTATTGTCTGTTGACTATTTTCAATATTTTCTGTTTTGGCTCACTCTCGGGTGAATTTGAAGAGGATGTTTCGGGGTCACTTCTTTTTCCTGCTGTTACGACCCAGTCTAAGTTAGGCCGCAGAGTAACCAGCTCGGGATTCAGTTGACTTTGATCTTTAAATGAGGTCAGTCAGGAAGAACAACGCAACCAGGTTTGTGTTAACAAATTGTGGTATATTGTAATAAACAATATATACATACAACTATACAAAAACAAAACCAAACACCAGATGTATCTTCAGGGTGGGCCAAGGCCAAAACAATAAACAAAAGGATTCTTGGGTTGGTAGCTAGTTAACCTGAAAGGAAA